>UELU01139385.1:133999-190963 GCA_900490025.1 Megastigmus dorsalis | reverse complement strand
TTGAAGAAATTTTCCTTTATGAGAAAATTTGATGTTATACAGTGAACAAGATATACAGAACAATACATAACTCTTATCTAACGATTTATCTATATTATTATATTTTGCATCAATAATCATGTGTCATCATTTTGAAATGCGTCCAAATAGTTAATATTGACTTTCATAAAATCATATTAAATAATATAGTATACCAAAATTTAAAGCTTTATCACGTTTGAAGGGCCACGTTTATAACATTATATCTCGTGAAAATTTTAATCTTTTTATAAAAATATAATTCTTATATTCGATATTAAATCAGAATTTTCTCGTACAAAAATAAAACCAATGCGTAAAAGATAAAAGCATGTATGTCCTTTATGGGCTTAGACCAACGCACTGGTTGGAGATATTTTTATAGAGTATCGGAAAGAGAATATCTTTTCTAACTATACTGAAAAGAAGTAAAAAATAATATTTTTTCTTGAAACCCACTACCTACATATATCTAAATTATAAACTGCGTTAAAATTCACTTAACTTAAAGTGCAGGGCTAACGGCCGAGTATCGAATGCACACCGTTACTATAAAATCAAGATTTTTTACATAACGATAAATTGTGTGTCATGTTCACGTAAGAACGATGGAAAAACAAAGAACTGTTTGTCCCCAGGTGCTGGCGGACACATCGCTTACGGACAACCTGCACCTGCACCACCACCGCAGCAACTCTTACCTATCCGCGAACAATAACCAGGACGGCATCTTCGTGAAGAATCTATCGGAGGGCGAGACCCTGAGCTACAGTCTCGCCCTCGTGCGTGGCAAAGCGCCGCTCGCCTGCACCTACATAAGGGTACGGGGCGGCCACAAGAGCCAGACGGCCGAGTGGCCGGTGGTCAACGGTGACTTCCGCGTACTGGTCGAGCTGCAGCGGGGCACCAACAAACTCGAGCTCGAGGCGGGCGGCTTCAAGCGGAAATTCAGCCTGATCTACGAGCCCAGACCCACACGGCTCAGAGTTACCCCGGTCTACGTCATTTGTGCCGGCCACGATGGATACTTTCAGGTATATATATATATGTATATATATATATATACAACTTCACCTGCAACGGGACTCGATGCACAAAGGGATCGCGCGTCAAAGGGACGAAGTTTTGCCCTTCCGTTGTGCAGTGCGGCTGACCTTGGGTCTCGGAAGCACGAACGCGCGGAGAGGCTGAGCTGCGCCGGTATAGGAAAAAAAATCCTATTGATTTTGTGGGCCGGAGAAGAGCTCTGCGCTTTCAGCTACTTTTCTTTCTTGCTTGCTTGCTTCCCGTCCTCTATAGACTTTTTTCTGGTAAATGTCGTTGCGACACGCGCTGCGGCCTTGGCGACTATATCACGACGCGATCGGTGCATAATTGTTCTATTTGATGGGGCATAAACTTGAATTTATCGTCAACCTTTTTTTTAATCAAACTGTCTGAATTTTTAATGGGGCGCTGGAACTTTAAGGGAGAGATTGATTTACGGGTTATGTGTAATTTTTTATAGTTTAACACCCGAATTTTTTATGTTTACTAATCGAATATTAGTATTTTTGGATGTATGGATATTAATGAATCTCTAATAAATGATGATTGTATCGTTCCTTATGGTCTTAAAAATTTGGGTGCAGGAATTTATTGATCCACATGGAACTCAAGACAAACAGTTAAAAAATAATTTTTATTTGTTACTCGGCGTTTCGGGGGCTTAAACCATATGTCCTTCTCTTCAGGCTTAAAGACTTATTAATCTAAAACATCGAAGAACATAAAATAATTTAGTTCTATTCGTCAAGCTATCTAACTAATCAATTTTATTATTAATAACAGACGAATAGTGTAACAGACTGCTTGAATAATGTTTAAATTCAATGGTTACCAAGGGTGCTTATAGTGATAATATTTAAATTACTATACAAAGTGATTATATGAACATAGAGCTGGTTCAGAGGTCTTTATCTAAATTTCTGTGAAATTATATACTTTTTTACAATTATAAGGCGACTACATAAGTCAAAGGAAGACAATTTACAGCACGCACACTGAATTATTATAAGCTCGGCTACATTTTTGTAAAAAAATTAGACAATTGTTATTTTCGTCATCACGTAAGAATAATTTTTATTAGTAAAATTTTGTTTCCTCTAACAATTATTTGTGTTTTGCACGAGCATAATAAAGAGCGTGCCGGAAATAATTCTACTTTTTATGCAACTTTCCTTATTTCTGATTATTTAATCATTATATTCAGTTTATGATAAAAATTCTGACAATATGCAATGATAAGAATTCGATAATTTTCAATCGCCTATAGAATCAGTTGTAAATTATATAAAAATAAATTCGATATGCTCGATATGACCAATGTATCATTTACTCAGGACGCAGAGTCCCGTAACGTACATCCACGAAACCTATATCGTTAACACCTCGGCAGCCGCGCGTGACAAATCCCAATAAATTTTACCCGCCATCAGCCAGTCAATAGGTGCCTTTTCTTTCGCCCTTAAAAAGCTGTTTTACCAATTATCTCAGGGCCCGCGGGGAGAGAACCGTTCGCCGGAAAGCGCGGCGACGCGCATAGGCGTGGGCGCCAGGCTGCTGCAGACCCTCACGGCGGAGAAGCTGCGCGAGGCGGGCCACGGTCGCAAGACCTTCCAACTGGAGCGCGATCTAGACGGGCCCGAGTGTCTGGTGATGCACAGCGTCCTACACGTGGATCGGGCCCGTGCGATGTCCCAGCGCGAGCTCTGGGAACTGATAGGCAGGGAACTGATGTCCGGGCCTCTCGCCTCCAAGGATCGCAAGTATCTCGCCTTCCTGTCCTGCACGAGGTACAAGGGTGCGCCGAGTCCCAGGACGCACGAGGACACTTTGGCCAGGACTCAGGGTCACGCGGCTCTCGGGGGCGGTGGACTCGCCCTATTCGGCTCGGCTTGTTTGCACACCTGGCCCACTTGCATGGCGCAGGTTCGTTCAAGCCACACACACACACACACACATATATATAGAATCTTATACTTTTTTCTACTGCTTTCCTAATTACACTTTGTCGTTATTTCTGCTGGTGGATTGTAATTATATGATTTTCGTTGATGGGGATCAATAGTTTGTTCTTTTTTCGATATCTTATAAATGTTTAGGTTTCTGCTTTTTTTATTGATTTAAAGATATATAAAGTCCTTTGGTAAATGTGAACCGAACTTATATATGAAGTTCGTTATATTGCAGGATATTATATATCGTTTTTATCAATGTTCGACACCATTGTCAATTGTAGAATAAATTGACTTTTACAATCCTAATGAGATCTTAAAGGGCGCATTCACATAATAATATAACTGCGGCGGAAAAACGAACAATCGATATAATTTATACCTTTGAACTTTTATAGCGTTATTTGTAAGTGACACAAGGACTCTACCAACTGGGTATTCTACTATTTTTATTTTACTTTATTTTATATAAATGAAAAAAACGCAAATTTCTTACTCCTTATGATATAATATATATTATTGTTAGGGCAGAATATTTGAAATTCAAATATAAGATACATTGTGTATTAATAAAATTCTAAATTTTGATTAATTCAATTTATTTGAATCTCACTATAATGTTAGGACGTTTAATAAAACCAGTATTTGAATAACACTTCTATGCATTATTATTTTTCAATATGACCTTTGATGATAAATGATTTATAAAACTGCTACACTACTTTTTATCGCTAACTATACACATATAATATAAAGAAATACTGTTATTAATGATGTTGATCTGGTACAGGATGGTGTTTAAATACTGGTACATTTTTCTTATGAAAGTGAAAAAGTCTGCATACACATTTGCATTAGAAAATAAAAATTTACCCCTAATTGAAATCAGAACTAAGTGAACACAGATAATGTTTCGAGTTTACTTTTGAACGTATAAAAAGTAGTGTGTACAGAGTTTAATTTTCAATTTCAAGGTATTAACCCTGTAACACTTATGCTGCAAGGGTATCTAGAGCGCTACAAAATCTCATCCAACAATTGGTGTTCTAGATACTCTACTGCACAAGTAGTAAGGAGATATTGATTTACATGAAATGTATTGAAGTTTTAACTCTTAGAACATTACAAACGAAGCAAGTCTGTAAACGAAAGTCGAGACTAGCAAAAACCTTTGAATAGTTTTCTTTTTCTTGATGTTAATTTATTTGTTATACTTTTAGTTTTATTAATTGAAATGGTTTCCTATTGTTTTTATGAGTAAATGGTGTTATTTTAAGTTATATTTTATGTCATTTACATCGAATGTTATTACTATTAAAAATTCTATCTAGTTGTGAAAAAATTAACGAAAAGTTGGACTCTGACTTCTGTCCCGGATAATAGTTTCGGAAAATCTACTGCGTGAAATTTACTGTTATAAAATGATATCGGCAATGTAGAACATCTTCCTGGTGATTTTATAAAATACACACAGTTATAAATATCTAACTAAACATATCACTGGGCAAACTCAAAAATTCAATTCTCATAAATTTAACGAAAGCGTTAATGCGATTGCTCTTTTTTACCGTAAAGTATACATGTACAAGTTATGCTATACCAATACATAACGACCATCATTGTGAATTTAATTGGTGCTCGTAGCTATCAGGGGGTTTCAAGGCTTTTTTTCATATGTATTTATTCCCGAATTTTCCATTGAATCTTTCATAACTTATACTTCTACCTGTGGAATTTTTAAAAAGTCGAGCTATTGGAGAAAGTGCTTTTCAGACTCGGAAATGAAGATCGCATCATATTTACGTAGAGTTGAAGGACTTATTTACGAAATATATATTCATTATTTCAGTACCGTAAACGCAACTTAGCTTTTTCCATAGAACGATTTATAGGATTTATAATTCAGTAAAAATTAATTCTATAGGCGATTCTTACGGCAGATTAAATTTTGTGTCCCTTGCGATTGAATAAGAAAAATACAAAAGTTTCCATAGTTTTAAAGTATATAGATTTCCCAGGAGTATTTTCTATATCACACACTAAAAATCTTAGCTGTAAAGAAGTTGTAGACCTGAAATTAGATAGTGTTACGATAAAGGACGTCATCTCCATGGTATATTTTCAACGCGATAATTTTTATATCTATCAAATACATGGTAACATAATTTTAGTTTTTGACTTTAACTATCTAATACTTTAGCTTTATAAACATTTATATATACTTCTTATAATAAGATAGTTGTGTTATGCATCTATGCAATCCAATGGATACCCTCGCTCGAACTCACACACACTGCACAATTGTAACTTTTTATTTCGACTCGTGCAGGATAGCAATATACAATTGGCGCGTGTGGCTTATACATATATATTACATCATATACAGGTGCTGCCGCGCTTCCTGGACACGACGATCATCGACACGGAACAGCTGATGGACGACAGCAACTACCGGGGCACCCACGGCGGCTGTCTGGCAACGACACTGGGCTCGGTGCTGCACGAGCTGGGCCACACCTTCGACCTCGGGCACAGTCGGGAGGGCATAATGGGCCGGGGCTTCGACTACGTCGATCGGGTGTTCGTCGGTGCGGCCGGTATCGACACGAATCGTAACCCGGTGCGCCGGGAGCCCCAGCACACGACGATCGCCCTGAGCCGGCCTCTGAGCGTGACGGTGACGGTCCAGCAGCCGGTCATGGCCAGTCCCAGGCGGGGCAGACTCCTGTCCGAGACCTCGAGACCGAGCTCCATGGGCTACGGACAGCAGAGCCTAACGACGCCCGGCAGACTATCGGCACCCGCCAGTCCCGAGCTCAACCGATCCTTCGCCAAGAGCATCGCCGCCAGTAGCGAGACCCCGTCGCAGACGGACAGGACCTATTGGGGCAGCTCCTGCGCCGCCCTACTCGCCTATCATCGCTGGTTCAACACGGATATCGATAATGCGCGCTGTCAGAATTTCAACGATTTGAAGTACGACGGCAAGAGGTGGGTTCGACTTTTACTTTTTTTATTATACACCTTATGACGAGTGCAGATCTTGAGTATAGCTCTGTATAGATAAAGCTTCTTTCTCGTTTTATGGTATACCGCAACCTGCCATTACAACAGCAATTCTCTTGTAAAATCAATTTATGCAAATAACATTTATCCTATACGGCGGGTATGCATTGTTTCAATTATTGTAAAAGTACAAGTTGTCAAGTCGTTGAGACAAGGAAAAGTGATGGCATCTATAAGATATACATATATACCTAGATGAAGGTCGAAAAAATCAGGCGAATTAATCAGAAAATTAACGTACATATTCAGTGTTTTTCTCAGTGAATGTTATACTTAGTTTACTGCATAAATCCGTGCTTATATACACATTTTCGGGCACCGACCTATAGTTTGCACTATTTTCAAATTAAGAGGTAAAGTAATTTTGAATGTACGATCGGTGCGATGAAACCTTTAGATTATAGTATCTAATTAAACGACAATCCCAGTGTCAGCAATGATAACAACGTGCCGTCTTTCAGGAACGTGGTGAGATCCCGATACGGCGTTCGCATAATCGAGCTGAGAGAGTCGGCCGGTGGTATGGTGGTAGCGTCCCGCCAATTTCCCGGCAATCATCTGACCCTGGAAGCGATGGTACCGGCATCGCCGCCGCACTGCATCGCTGCACTAACACTTGTGGCCGAGGACTCGGTCGGTAGCATCCTCAAACATCCCTTACCCACGGCATTCTAGGGACGAGTTGCCGCCGCGTCCCTGCACTTCCCGATCTGAATTCACACGCGCGCGCGGATCGCGTGTCCGTATTATATATATATATTGATCATCGCTTGAGATCCTTTACTCCTGTGATCTTGAGGCCGCTCCTATTTCGATCCTCGCTCTACACACACTCATAATCCTCGTATCCTATTTCCATTCTCATACAGAGAATTAACCACTGAATCGATAAATCTATTTTTTGGACTACTTAAAAATCAAAAGATCGATTATTAAGTATGCGATGAAAAAAATATTTCCATCGTGTTATACTATTTAATGTAATTTCGTTGACACGCAAAAAGAGTAGTTTTTCAAAAGTGTAAAGTTCATTTGAAAGTTACGTAATACTTTTAATATTTCTGCGCATAAATTAAATGCTAACCCGGGTTTAAACGGATTAAATCGTTTTTATGAGCAGGAGGATTCACAATTTATCGATTCATTGGTTGAGCTATGGTATCATTGATATTATTAAACACAGCGGCCTCTCTACTTATTAATACATACCGAAAAGGAAATAAGTAGCAAAATATGATTTCTGTCAAAGATTTTCCATCTATTATTAACTGTATACATAATATTTGTTAAAGTGCTGAGCTTAAGTGAAATTTTATGAATATTAAATGCTGTCACTCGTAAGATTATTTTAGTATAAATCAACGGATTATGAACAACTCCAGATACTTTTTAATTTACTGTGATTGCATGAAGAAAAAAGAACAGAAAACGTTTATTAAGCATTTATTTCTCTCATTTTTTCTCTCGCGTCATCTATAATAAATTACATTTTGCTGCTTATTTCCCGTGGCGTATATTATACCATGCGCTCCTTATTACCAAAGTGCTTTGAGCAAACATTTCATGATCTTGAAGAATCGATAACATACCCCAACTCGCTGGTTTATTGAAAAATAGTAGTATTGATTTTCCTAATTGATAAACTACCTTGTAAAGAAGTTTATGGTCTTTAAGTTCAAGTGAATAAAAGTTGCCTTTAGATACTTTTCTATATATAAGAAAATTAATAAATAATTCCTGCATGGAAAGCGTAAATTTGTAGTGAATCAATACTGTACTTTTCAAGATACTAAGAGCGAGAATCGATTTTTCGGGTTCTATACTTTATTACGCTTTTCGCCCTTTTACACACTAAGATATTATATTTGAAAAAGCATTTATTGTGATGAACTCCGGTAGAGAATTATGTATACATTGACTTGGTTTCATGTGGTAGAAGTTCCTATGAGTTCCAGGAATATCGAGGAGGCTGCAACTATATCCAAGTATTGAAACAAGAATTCATAAATTATGATGAAATGAGCTGAATCAAATAGTTTTCTACCGATACAATGCGAATGAACTGTTCATTAATGTTCTGAAAAAGTTTATTTTTACAATTATTTGTTTTCTTCCTTTTTGAATTCTAACAATGTCGATTTTGCTATTACGTACATAAGACCTTTTCGAATATTTTCAATATTTGCCGTGTCAGAAATGAGCATAAAATTAATAATTTGGGAAAATATTGCCATACTATTGATTTGGCAAATTTAAGATGTACATTACAAAACCAAGTCTGCTGGATTTTCTGTGTTAACCCTAGTCACGGGCCTCCTCTGCAATTGTGTTCATTTTACTGTTTCCGTTTACTCCGAATCAAATGAAGAAAAATAAATCAATACGACATCATGCACCTCGATTGTCCGTCAATAATCACACTCATGTCGCATCAAACGCCAATTGCGCTTCCCAGCACCGAAATAAAACGCATTTACCAATCCACTTGTTCAACAAGACACGAAGATTAATCCGCCGATATCATCGTCGTATTTAGCGGCGACCTGTATTTTATCCAATTATGCACTTGTATGCACAAAGAATAATAGATGCTGAACAAAAAAAAAATGATTAAAAATGAACGTGTACAAAACGAAGGACGGTCAGCATCGACTGGAAGAAAATAAAACAAGAATGCAACACACGTAGTATATAGTAATTGCGAGTGAATTTAAAAAAAAAACCAATGCCTAAAAAGAAGGAAAAATCATTTGGGAGATGCGGTGACTGCATACGTGAGCTACTTGACGCATGGAAATTCTCACTTGTATACCAGCAACCCGCATGTACAGTATTATTATTTAATAATCTATACTCTCGTAAAATATAACTTATACAGTATAAGATAAGATAACACATACAAAGACAATATACAACACGAGTTATGAGGACTTTGATTGTCGTTGTCACTGCACAATCGGCAGTTGACGAATGCTTGTAAAGAGATTCGAATATTCTACAAGAATTGAAGTAAACGAATACCTACATTGTTTCCAGCTAGAGCCTTTGTTTCCATTGTGAGAAATAAATGAGTGATTTTTTTCATTAACAATATTGTGTCTGATCTTTTTATGCATTTTAAACAATATTTTATTTTTACATACACGGAAAGAGACCATCTAATAAAAATTACAATAGTGTTTTTAACCGATTCATAACCTGACAAAAATGAAAATAATTGCAATAGTTTAATGTAAAAATTACTATAAATATAGTAAAATTTACTAGCAATTAGGCCAATTTTTCCTACAATCTATGGTAATTTTTACAAGAGCATCTCTCTCCGTAGTTCGAGTATACAAATAATATCCAGACTAATAAATTATGAATTAAAATATGAAAAATATGTGACTGAATTTTAAGCATTTATGGGATGTGGTAAATTGATTATACCGAACCATGTTTTTTGTGCATATTAATAATAATATCAAGTAACAAGTTTATTTATAAATTGTAGAGATCCTGTAAATTTTTTTAAAATTTTTATTTTAAAGTTACATTCTTAAAAGTATTTATGGATATAATATCAAAATAATTTAGGTATAGTTTTTTAAACCATTTAAGTCTAATTATGCTTAACTTGTAAAAAATATAGCCTAACTTATACTTAAAGCTTTTTGTACATACATTATTTTTTCAATTGTCCCAATACTGGACCACTTATTCACATTGCTGATGCATATATAACTAGTGTATACAAAATATATCGGTAAATCACATATATCGGTAAATATATAAATTGCTTACATATGTATATATATATATATATATAGATATATAAACGCAGCCCATTTATCTTAACATAACTATCACTAATGTTGCAGTAACCCGAAAAAATTGAAATATCTGGTAGTCCATAGAGTCCATATTTTGCGAGGTAACGAAAAGTGCCATTACTGTATCTTAAATTGTCTGAAGGCAAAGTAAGTATCTGCTCCATATAAAATGCCTACTGCTCCACTCAAATACTGAAAAAAAACACATAAAAATCAAATCTAATATTTGCAAAATAAAATTACTGTGTTGTTATGATAAACAATTATACATAAGTTTATGCTATAAAGCAAGTTCTAAATATATTATTCTACATGAGTTACAATACATATTTATTATATTATCATTGAAAGTTTCTGGGCAAATCTTATAGAAAGTGATTGAAGTTAAAATGACTGAACCTTTGTGAAAAGGTCAAATTTCAAAAGCCACAGATCAAAAGTCTTCTATAGGCATGAAGACCAAAAATAGTTAGTTTTCGAGATTCAGAGGGTCAGGGCCCGGGAACATTAATAAGTGGATATAGCCGGTAAATGGATCTGAGATTATATCAGTTACCGTACCAGCAATAATTAGAACCATGATGTGTTAAAGTCATTTATCTGAAGCCTGATGAGGAGGGTAATTCTGTATAGACCCTCGAAACGTTGCAATTTTATATTTTAATATATTGCAATTTTCTGCAATTCTCTGATGGTCACTACTTTATTCTCCTTTTTACTAAAAAAAAAGAGAAACTGGAATGATAACATCCATGTACTTATAAAAAAACGATTTCATATAAATTGTGCAATATAAAATTAGATGTTTGACCCTCTGTATCTCAAAAGTTTGCCGGCCATTGTCGGACTTTGTGTCTATGAAGTCTTCAAATTGTTATTATTTATACTGAATATCCACAAGGTTTACGCGAGGTGCTTTTACGAATTACAGAGGCTCACAAAGTTGAAAAAGTTCTCTGTCCAATAAAATCTTATTGACCTGTCATCTGAACAAGTCCATCAAGTAACAATTTTGAGATATCTTACATTACAAGAATTCCGGGTTATTTCAAATTACGAGATTAAAATCTATTTTAAATACATCAGTAGGCTGTACTATGAAGGTTTCCTTATCTTATACCAAAATCCATTTAAAATCATTTACGTATGAATCCTTGTCTCAGAGTTATGTGAATTCAAAGTTAGAACTTATTTTAAGTGTACCTAAATAAATTGAAACTGAAAACCAACTGAAAAGTTTGAAGATTTGTATTCAAAATTTTTTTCAATATGATTATATTTGAGCATAATATTAGTTAACTTGTCCAACATACACGGGTGCTTTCATCAAATTCATTTACAAGAGGGTTAAGATATCTCACAATGTTTGACATATCAGTGACCTGTCGGACATCCAAGGTCAGATCCAAATTCATCAAAATAAACTTACATAAGCTGCTGTCATGGCAGGATACACATCAAATCCTGGTGTAATAGCATAAAGAGGCCAAAGAAACATTTTCGTTGCAAACCCCAAACAAGAAGCCGAGCTCATACAAAAAAAGCAAGCGATGGAATTAAACATAATTTCCTGCAAACATAAGAATGTACAAATTAGAAAATTTACTAATATACTGTAAAGAAGCAGTACCTAATAAAATGATAATTAAGATATTAATTTGAATTAGAATTAGAAAAATAGAAAAATAATTTAAGGGGACTTTTACTTTCTAAATTTTCAAAAAATCGATTTTTTTACGTAACAATGTTCCTTAGTATCATAGAAATACTGCCCTAAAATTTTATTAAGAAATTAGAAATAGAAAGAAAGCTATAGCTGTATTTATAATGGTACCTACATAAGACAGAATTATAGTAAAGAAACTTTAAACGCGTTTTTCTCGGAATCACGTTTTTCAAATCTGGGAGACGTTTTTCTCAAAATCTACTGAGCCAATCTCAGTAAACCAAAATTTTTTTGATACTTTATACAAACCACTAGTAAATAAACCTCTAAAAAGTTAAAAAAAACGCCCCACCTTTTTAGTGCAGGGGTAAATTCATCCCCAAAACAGGCGTTTTTTCGAACTTTTTATAAAATCGCGTGTAAAGGACATAGAAATATAAAAAAATTAGCTTTTTTAAGGTTTATTGTTTAGTTTCAAGTCTCATGAATTGAATCGCGTTGCAATTTTAAATAAATTTTGTACAGGAAGGCAGAAAAGTGTCCCGCAAATTAAAATGCATCTTTTAGAAGACGCCCTCTGCAGTGGCAAAAAATAATTAAAAGTGCCAAAAAATAATTTTTTTGTACACCTTAAAACATTGTTAATAATGTATGAAAAAATTATAATTATGAATAAAATAGTTTTTCTTTTTTAATATTTAAAAGTTGTCTATTTTTTTTCAATTTAGAAAGTAAAATTCCCCTTAAAAAATATTAGAAATATATAATAGAATGAGTTTAAATTTTGCAAATTGAATAATCAAAGAATATTCTGATAATTTAAAATTTATTTTTATACTAAATTAAGAAATACATATATATATAAGTTTATCAGTATTGATATTATTGATAAATAATAATAAATAGCGTACAGTAATCATAGGTTAAATTTCTAAACTCAAAATTTAGTACTTTTCATTATTAGAAAGCTATAATAAATTAATTACCTAAGCACATATAAAATGTTATAATAAGAATGTAATACTTTTTAAAATTTTTCAATAGAAACATAACTTAAATTACTTGAATCACTATTTAGGTACAGACAAAGTTTATAAACAGTTTTAAATATTCAAAATAATTTATGATTCTCATTAAAAGATAATTCATAGCAGGTATAGAATTTCATCTCTTAATATTGGTATCACAGATTTTTCGTAATTAGGATTAGACATTAAAATAAAATTTTAATTTTTTAGTTAATGTTAACAGAATTTTAAAATATAATTATAATTTATCTTAAAACTCTTTTTTTTTTTCGTAAAAACAAGTTTTCAAGAAATATCAAAGGTTTTAAGTTTGTATATTTTAAATATAAATATATATTAATGATACGTATAAGCAGAGCGATATTATGACGTTATACATGAATTTCAATTCGCTATATATTTTTTATTTATTGTGATTGTTTTAAAAATAAATAAAGCCTGACTTCAATCTTTTACGTGTACTATCAAAATATCAAATTTAAAACATCATGCTAAATCCTAATGATTTATTAACATTTTAAAGTTAAATATTTATTTAAAATATAGGATGTATTCTTCGGTGAAAAAAGATTTCTATAATTTCCAAAACAAGTTTTTTCAAGTATGTTTTATATTGAGTATATATTTTTAATCTTATTCTAGAATATGTTAACATTAAAAAAATAGAATGAAAGTTAATTTAATGTTAACCATAAATGTAGCGTATTAAATATAAGTTTTACTTACGAAGTATGACGCTTGTATTAAACGATACGTTTTTTCAGAAAAAATATAACAGGTCAGTAAAACCGCAGAATTAAGAAAACATGCCGATGAAGTGGTCAATGCTCCTTCAAAGGCAGAACCAATTTGTGCGTGATACTTCAATCCATAACTGATCAACAATCCTTGAATTATAAAGTTCATTGCCTGTAAAACGGTCATGAAAATTAAATGAGTAAAATGACAATTATAACACCGATCATAAGCATGCTTTTCCGAATTACATCGCGAAAATAAAAGAACATTATTTATAATCAACTATTATTTAATATATTCAAAGTGAAATACGTTTGAATACTTACTGCTTCTAAGATCTTGACAATCCCTGGTACAGTTTTAAGAAATTCAATGTGAATACATGTACAGCATCGAATGCAGCAGCATCCAACACCTCCGACCCCATGGGTTTCTGACGCTGTTTTAACTAGGGGACCGCTTTTCTTCACCATTTTTTAATATCCTCACAAAATTTGCCCAACTTTTTTTCACTATTATGTATAAGTAGTTTTAATTTTTATGTTTTATTCGAACAAATTTCATAAAATAATAATAATTTTAAAATATAAATTAAGACAAAATAGCTTATTGAATATTTTATTTGCTTTAATTGTTTAGATGTATTTAATTCACTCTTCTTTTACATACTATGCGTAATATAAAATTCATCTATAATTTTGGATTTTAACTGCACTAAGTCGTTATTATAAAATCTAAGGAAGAACTGCTTTCTTTGGATATTCTTTTAATACTGAGTACGAAAGGAAGCGTCCAGAAAATAACATCTCAGTTCCACGCGCACCCCCCGGATCGTTTAAGAGCACGGAGAAAAAATGTATAGGTATTTGTAGGCTATATGTGGATCGTGTGCATTCTATACATTTCTTCATTCGTTTTTATCCACAAACAATTAAATGCGCTTAGATACAGCTTTGTAAAATTATGTTTTTAAAAACACTCCTAATTCATTGACACGTGTAGCTTCCTCAAATTTGAATAATTTCTTCCAATATTTAAGTAATATAATTCATAAATTAATTAAGCCATATAATCAAATATACTTCAAAATTTATATTTTTAAAAATAATACAAGAACTGTGCAATTAATGAATTAAATTATACGTAAATGAGACATTTAAAACGAAAAATTAGAATTAATAAATTTGAAAGTAAATCAAATAATTTATAAGGTATGAGTAATTAAAAGAAAAAAAGACAATATAAAAAAAAACTAATTATTTCTTTTTTTACTATTTAAATTATCTAAAAAAAACTAACAATAGCGAGGGTACAAAAATACTAATTATCCTATATAAACTTTTCATGAAGATTAATTCATTTTTATAACCGCTACCAGATAAGACGACATATATAGAAACACGATTTTTTTAGGAATATCGTTCTTTGACAAAAAATTTCATGATTACAAAGCTGCCTTTATAAGGAAACAAAATAAACAATTCGAATTAAAATAAGGTCTGCAATAGATTTGCCGACAAGAATTTGTGTTTACATTGCGAACGTCATTAACCAAAATATAGTTTTGATGAAATATCTGTATTCATTTTCAATCTACCAATACTTATATATTTTTCATAGTACTCATACTAAATCGCTTCGCGTCACACAAAAAAGTACGCTGACAAAATATATTTTTGAATATTTTTGAATGTTTTAAATTGTAAATGTATATAGGTATAATCAAGATATATTTATTGTATCAATCGTATATAAATTACTATAGTACTTTCTAATCGCGATATCAATGTATATATATTACATTAAATATGCTTATTTTAATTTCACTTGTTTAACCACCACTTCTTCCTTTGAGAAAATGTCGAAGTTTAAGGTTAATGAGATTGTATTAACTGAGGAATATATGTATCTGCCGACTTTTCCGGAGCCGATCAATGGCGAAATATCAACCAAAGATTTTTTGACTGCTTCAAAAGACATTATGAAAATTCTTGGTATGTGTTCGAATTATTTCATCTGTGTGCAATATCCATTAGTTAACCTCGAGTCACCTTCAATGATAATAAAGCTAATCCTGTATTTTGTAAATAAATATATAAAAAACAAGTAAAATGCATCACTTGGAGCTCAGTAAAAAATTAATTATTTAATGATTAGAAAAAGTCATTCTCTTGAATACCTACACTGACAAAAATATTATATTTTAATTTAATAATTATAGAATTGCCAAAATGTTGAAATATTGTCGTATTAGTAAGATTAAGAAAAATTAAATACAGCCGAATTAGACTAAATAAAAATAAATGATATTTGCTAACTTATTGAGAGGTCTAAACTTTAATAAGTTATGAAAAATAATACGAGAAAAATTGGTTATATACAGAGAATTTTTGCTTATTTTTATCTATAAATTTATATCGAATTATAGATAAATTTGGAAATACATTTATGCCAGTTAAATATAACATGCAAGGAAATATTGAAGTAAGTTCAATAAATTAATGATATACATTAAGTAAGATCGCTGCACTATTTAGTTTATACTTGAGCTAAAAATTATTACAGAAATTGGTGAAGAAATTTAACCCTAATATGAAAAATCATACGACAGTGCAAAAAATGTTGATTGAAGGAACAAGCGACGCGGAAAAGCCTGCTCTATTTGATGCACTTTTGTGGTTAACAAGGTTACTATTTTTATCTCGATTTGTATGAATATTTTTACGTGAATACTTTCAAGCACAATCTTATTATATAAAATATGTAATCCAAAAGTTTTATTTTCGATTTCGCTTTTTTTTTTTTTTTGTAAATCTACGATGCAATCTAATTACAGAGGATTAGAGATGATTCAGTTATTTTTTGAAAATATTGTGAGTGACTATCAATCCGGTAGAGGATCTGAAGATCTTGTAGCATGTGTATATAATTCTTACGAAATGACTTTAGAACCGCACCATGGATATGTGGCTCAACAGCTTTTTGGAGTATGTGTGTTATGAATTAAGATGTTCCGATTTTAACATTTTAAGAAAATTTAATAATTTTTCACAGATTCTGTGCCGAATGATGCCAACGCGCACCGAAATTTTGCGATCGATTGCTAATAGATATGACGTAAATCAAACTATCATTATAACGTGTATGGACCGCTTCGAAAAAAGGTTGTATTTCACCTTAAAGAACCTCAATGACTTTTACAGGACACGCAATCCGGAAGATATTGAGGAAGATTAAAGCTGATATTAAGCTTTGATATAAAATAAATATCCCTAAAAATATTTTTGATTTAATATAATTGTATATTATATAAGTTTATTTATACATACAAGTCAAATACATAGAAATAATTAACAGTTACTAGTAGTCATTAAATATTTAATGAATGTATGCATAACTATTATTGATAATTATTTTATCGTATCTTCAATCCCGTACATTTGAGCCATGTAGAATCGTTTTGCGTGATGATCAGCAGACTGTTTTAAAACCACTGTCCCTGTTATAATCTCAATGACTAGAAAAGCTAATGCGATTCCGTTAAATATTCTTTCATTAAATTGATACACGGAATGCCGATCGAATACTAGAAACAGTTCCAAAGGAAATTGCAGAAGCGAGGAAATAAGCCAGAAACTAGCCAACTCAGGAATCTGAAAGTAAGAATAAACATTCTTCAAACTGCCTTTTTCATTATTATACATAAAATAGTGATTCAAACGTCTAATCAAGAAAAGTTACTGAAAAAGAACATTATTGAAAGTAACCCTGTGAGCATTAGGGAAAATATATACCAGTATCAGGGTATTGAATCTTGAATAATAATTATTAATAAGTAATAAAATCGTTATACGCGTATGTATTTAATGCAGGAGTTATATATTTATGATGTTTTTGAACAAATATTGACAAAATCATTCCAAAGTCATCACTTACAAGGGTGCAAGCTTTTTTCAATGCGCAGAAAAAATTGTAGAACAATCAAGGGCCTAATTCTTCATTAGGCATTGAATAGAGCCATTTTCAATCACGGCAAGACCCAGTTCTCGATCAAAGTTTAAAATTGTAAAAATTAAATAAATGATAATTATGATAGAACTCCGATGATAGTAGGAATAATTATGCAATGCATTTGTTGATAAATTACTGTAATCAGTTATTCATAAAGAATTCTAAAATACTGAACTTTTAGTATATAATTTAATATGGACTAGAGAAAGTCGGAGTCAAGGGATCTACCCTTCTGAGATTTTTCTGCAGTAAAGCTGATCAAGAATGTGTTATTTATCAAGAATTGGGCCAATGGCGGTACCTAGTTCTTTAAAGTATATATATGTATATATCAATTTCGTTTCGTCAGTAAAGATTTGATTTTTTTTATTTGTTTATTAATGATCTTAAAAATAATCTTATTCACAAAGAATTTTAATATATTGAACTTTTGACTAGGAAAAGTCGGAGTCGAGAGCGACCATCATCTAATTTACTCAAAGAGATAAGTATGCTTTTACTAAAATATGGATTGTGCTCGTCTCTTTAGGGGTAATAGAAACTACTTAAACATTTTACATTCTAGGTAACTATGGCTGATCTTAAAATCATTCACACGAAACCGTGATTCAATTATTTTTTTCAAGAATTTAGCTACTATTTAAAAAATAGTACAAGTATCAAATATGATCATTGATCATTCTTTATCGAAATTATATAAATTGAAGTACTAAAAGTCACTTTAAATAAATCCTAGTAGAGTGACATCTAGAGTGAAAATGAATAAACATGAAAGGACGGTACCGACCGGCGACCGGTGGGCCATCGCCCATCACCATCAGCCATAAGCCAAGCAGCAGTAAGTTACAGTAAACCATGAATTATGTAGTATAATATAGAAAATATTTCGCATCATATCAGAGACATATATATACTGCATTTACTATTTAGAAGCCTATAGGCTATATATATTGAATGGATTAGCACAGTGAACGTGCCGCTTCATGATTTTGCAGTTAACTTCAATTGAACAATTGTCCACAGTCACGTTTGCAAACAAGATAATTCATTAGACACATATTTTTTGCTTACTTTTTCCCTGAGATTTCCCTGATATCCTAAATACAGTCTAGTGCATTCCAATCCTGCAACTACCAAAAACACTGCAACGGAAACAAATTTGTAGACTTCTGACAAATCGTAATACTGTAAAAAAAATTTCAGGTAAATTGATTTTATTAAATACAACAAAATTTCTCTTGCGAAGATCAATATTAATTAAGTTAATTTTGCATTAAAAACTTCCATTAATTTACTTGGTTTTAAAATATTCGAGTACTTGATACTACAAAAATGCCCAGTAAATCTCCACCAATTTTAAGCTAAGCTGTTTAAGAGAAGCTGTTACCCAAAAGTGCTCTTTTAGCTTGAAATTGGTGGACGTTCAGGAGGAATTGTTCACTGGTCATAACCTATCTTCTGCATTGAATGACAGATAATTTTTGTTTATATTATTTACAGTAGATCCACATAGTTTGATCTTAGATAAATAAAATTATACAAGATACTAATGTGTTTATTACCTTTGCATCCAAATAGTATACTAAAACAAGTAGCCACACTGGCAAATAACGAACATTTAAATAAAGAGCAATCTGTAGAGGTAAATTTGATTGGATCCTGTTTCCTGTAAAAAAATAACAGCGGTGACGTTATGGCCTTTTGTTTTCGGTCAGAAGACTCAGAATACAAATTTTAGTACATTACATGATAGATATATTATCTGTTATTACTTATTGATTACCGCATTTTATTTTCTATATTTCTACTTATTTAAGTATGTTAACTTACCTATATCGTAAAATTCTTTTATTCTATCGTGACACGCTAGGCCTGGAAAAATGCGATTGGAAGCTGTAACAACTGAAGACTTCCACATTCTTTGTGAAAGATATTCTAAACCGTTAAAACATTTTTTTTTCAAAGTATCAAAAGAAATTACTTACAGTATTTTTTGTTTGTATTTTACTTTGTTGCCGGGTAACTAAACAGCTGTAGCGACTAGCGCTATAGCTACTAAATGCTACTATATATATATATATATATATATATAGTGCCATCTGGTTCGTCACACCATATCAACATATAACATATAAGTAGGTACCAATACCAACGAATATAGACGCATAATATTCGTTGCCAATACCATCATGTTATGTAGCGTAATATTAAAATATAGCACCTGGTTCTGACAGCATTAATTTGGTTAAAAGTTAGGAAATTTTTTTAAATAATAAGCTAAACTATCCCTACTTCGCAAAGTTTATCAAAATCTAGAAAAGTTTAGGCAAGGCTTATCAAAGTTTGCAAGAAATAAATTATTTCCACTAGAGTTTATATAAACTATGTATATGTTCTGTGTTTCTGTTGAGGGACGTATAGAAACTGCTAAAGAAACGTCCGAAATATCGGCCCTTTAATAAAAAGTGCTTGTTTTTGGTTCCCAATAATCATTTTCCATCTTAAACAATCAAGCTTGCTTCTGAACTATACATAAAACTATGATTGATCATATAAAGGTTTATGTATAAACATATATTAAATTAATTTAAATTGATCATTAAACTAATTAGTTTTATTTTATCCATATCAATTCACTTAACTGATATAGCGTTAAAATGTACAATATTTATAATTTATCTAACAATGCTTGAGTTAATACCATATAATATTAATAAAATTTAAATTACTGTGATCTGCAACTTATGTTTACATTATGTTGTTCATTGTTCAATAAAATTGACTTACAGAAGTTGTTAGCAAGGACAAGACATAATATAGTTACGGGTATTTACAATTTCATACTATTTTCGTTCATCCAATTCTGTGGGCTATGAGTTGGGTTCAACTCGAAAAATGTTGAAATATTGAAATTTAAACGAAAAAAGAATGAAACTAATTGTCGGTAACTATGCTCTAAGTAACTATGATTTCAAAGTACAGCTTTCCCTTATTGAAAAATTAATTATAGAATTATAATGCAGCTGCATTTTCAACTTTCAATAAAATGTCTGAATTTTGAAATAACAATAAAGAAATGACATTATTTAAATAATTTTTTATTTTGTAAAATAGCATTTTTGCTTAAGATTATATACATAGAGGGTCTCTATAAAAATAATTTTAATAGAGATAATTTTAAATAATTTTCTTGGTGATCTTTCTATGTTTTAAATACAATATTTAGCTACTTATACTAATTTATACAGTTTCTTTAATAATTTTATTCGAGTTTAGCTTTGATTTTACTTGATCCATTATGTATAATGTTTTATTTTTTTCAGGTATACTGGCCCAAATATGCATATTTATTGTAAGTATTGAGTAAGACTTAGGTACCACTTTTCTAAGTGTGTTTAAAATCACTTCAAAGTTAGCAAGTATTTGATCATGATTTCTGTAGCGCCAAGCCGATAATATGGTTACAAGAAGGACCCTAAAAAATATTATGTATTTTAATTTCTGTAAAATAAGAATAATATAATTACTCACACTTGAGAATCGGGAGGAAATTGTAGATCTTCTAAATATTCTAAACGTTCTTGATTATTAGAGTCAGATTGAATCGTATCTTTACATATTGGAAGAGGATTATTATGATTATCGAAAGCTACCACGTGATCTGCAAAAATTAAGGAATCATCATAGAAGAAAAGTTTATAAAATTTTTGTAGAATCTTGAATATTGATTTACCAATTGGATGAAAAAGTTTTGTAGAAATTTTACTTTTAACATAAATTGAATCTCCTAATCCACTTATCAGGTATTGCCTGATTGAGCCATTGGTTCTTTGTGAGAGTTTGTGGTGTCTTTTGATCAGATCAGGGAAAGATTTAATTACAAATTCTGTAGGCCATGGTCCATTGTAATCATCAGTGGTTTTTAATATTTGATAAACTTTCAATAATGACCACTGAGCCAATTTATCAATCATCTGAAAAAAGTAATCATCCTGGAAAATTTTTTGAAGTATAGAAGGATGACAGCAGTCTAATTGCAGCAAATGAAGTGCAACAAAACATAGTGTTCTATCTTTTTCATCACTGTTTATTTTTTCTAATATTGAATTATTATTCAAAAAATAATGGCGGAAGGTATTCCAAAATTTAGGCTTATGTTTTGCATTAGATAATCCAAATATCAAAGTCAACAATTTTCCATATTCATCTGGAATTTTCTCATTATTCAGACTTATTTTTTCAAAATAACAAACACATATATAATTCAATAGTTCTGTACTTCTATGTCTCATATAACCAATACATTTCAGAGCACTCAAACCCAATTCAAATCCTGCATCGTCAGATATAATCTTGTTTATTAATTTATCAACTAAGTTTTCATTATACAATAGACAGTGGGTATGCCTGTAATTAATAATGAAATTTAAAGTATTTTAAAATTATGCATGTATTATATGAATAATATTTACATGTACCTATTTCCAGATATCGAAAAAAGTATATAATTAATTTGATAAATATTAAGTTGATCAATATTTTGTATTATAATATCCGTCAATCGGTGTATTACGGTGGACCAAGATGGTTCAAACGAGTCTCTCATTTTAGATATTGATTCCACTATTAAAATGCTGTTCTCCACTGTTATAAGACCATTAAAATTTTTTAATTTGTTCATAAAAATTTTGAAAAGGTCTGGTTTAAAGAACAATTGATTACTTATAAAAGACAATGTATTTACAAAATGTTCAATATTGTTTTCGTCAAACTCTAGACTCACTTTTGTTATAAATGTACGTCTTAACTCTTTCAAAATCTTTTTTGTAATTGGTACATCTTTGCATTTGTAAATCAACTTTCTTAATTCATTATACTCTATAAATGATAAATCATTTATAGACAGAGAAATACGTTCTAAGATAGGGGTCAACATATTTGATGAAACTGGAACATTCATCCGAGTATAAAGTTTTAAAATTTGAAAAGCTTCCGATGCTGTTGTTTTATCTATGTTCAAATTTACAATCAACGTTATTTGCTTAAAAAATTGATCATCAGTCAGATCTCTAGATATTTGATTATTCTCTAATTCTGTCCTGTGATACTTGAAAACATTCTTTACAGCAGCAACAATAAGTGAACCATTAATATGTTTACTTTCCAAGTAAAGAAGTACTTTTGACATAGATCGAGAATTTAAATCTTCTAATTGTTTGTCAGACTGACCATCATGCTGTGGCAATTTTATTTTTTCCTCTAAAACATATATAAAATATAGTGATACTAAATTAAAAAGCATTTTCTGGAGTAGAAACTTACTGTTTTGAAGGACCTTATCTTCGATTTTCATGGCATGAGACAAGTGATAAGCACAATCTCGTCGTGACAAAGTATATGAATTTATTATTACCGAATGTAATCCAAATACTTTTTTTCTTAACAACATTTTCAATTTTAAAAATGATTGCAGTAGCAGTAAAAGGTTAGAAAATTAGTTAGATTCTAATTCATAGAGTAACTATCAAAATTTGATATTATTTTATATTTGAAACAAATTTAAGTTCCTGACATTATCGTTATTGCTTTCATTGTACAGAAATATTAAATAAAATGTAATTCATTAAAAATTCTGTATTCAAAGAATAAACCACACTGTAACCTGTGCTACTTGTGATACCGACTACCGACGTAACGTACTTATTCGTCATGTTATCGTCTGCTACACAATACACATCACTGTTACACATCAGCTTTCGCGGCTAGAGGAACTCAGCGGCCAATGTTACTTAATCGGGATAAAAAGAAAAATACTAGACAACTGCGTTTTGTTAGCAGCGTTTGCAAAACTATTTAGTTTGTCCGCGCAGTTTTTCGTTTTTTCAGAAAAAAATCGAAAAGTTGTAATTATTCAGTTTCGCAGTAAAGTGGCTGGCGTTTACGCTAGACATGGTTTAAAGATACATAAATATGATGAAACATTTGCAAAATTTCTGCGCTTCACATATATGTACTTGGTTTTAACATTTATTATAACTATTAGCAATAAATAAATAATTGTGTTACCAGAGTATGAGCACTAAGAATACTAAGTTTCATAAGCGAATGTGTGCGCCTGCGCAAGAGATCTAGGGATTTTTTCTTCATACATTTCATTTAAAAACAGTTACCATACTACTAAATAAGCAAAATAAAGAAATAAAACAATTCAATATATTTTCTAATGATTATATAGTCTTCTATCTTATACATAAGGTATAGACCCGAATGTCGGACTATAAATTAACTTTAAAATTGAAAATGTACAAATTTAGTTTTGGTAATACAAGATGCGCTAGACGTTTATGAAGCTATCTGAAGTGGTATAACTTTGTAATTTTGATCTTGGGAGCCCTGTTTTCGCTGAAATAAATAAGTTTCAAAATAAATTTGGCATCAAAACTTGCACATTTTTTCAAAATTCACCCTAAAAAAATCAGTTTTTCTTTTTAAATGTGAAAAAACGGGGGTTAAATTTTTTTTGGGAATTTTTTTAACCGCACAGATCGATAGAGCGCCGTCGAAAATAGTAGATTATAGACTTTCCGAATTTTTTTTCGATGGAATTATATTGAAACGAAACGCTTGAAAGTAACGGTCAAAAATCGACGTTTCGGGAAGAAACTGGTTAAGTCCTGATAATTGACTTAATCTAAATTATTAGTATTAGTTTGATGGTTAGGAAATATAAAAAACAAAACAAATAAACTCTCTTGGACTTGAATACATCCATCAGACCGCGCCTAATGTGCCCCACTGATCTGCCAATGTTACCCCGCTAATAGAATAGGCCGAGCACGCTTAGCAGTTTTCTTTTATAAGTGATAAAAAAATACTACGTGCCCAAATGGGTTTAAACGTTACGATATTCGATTATTAAAGGAATAAAGAGTGCATGAATATTTAAAAGAAAGTTCATATCCATTTCCTCTTTTATTTATTCTATTTTAAACATTTTCTGCCAGTGGTGCCCTACTCTCCCCTAGGTATACTTACTAAATTCATCTGAAATTCGAAACATAGCTGTTTAAAATGTTGCTTGTTGGGCGTTGGAAGAACATGTTGAAAAATGTGAAAAAATGTAACTAAAAAAAAGGAAGGAGAAAGAAAGCATGTTGAAGGAGAGAATGCAGCAAATGCAACACATTCACTAGATTTATTGAAACTATTTTTGTATTTAGTTACGTTTTTCACATTTCTCGAAATTTTCCACAAATATACTTTAAACAGGTATTTCGGATAATGGATTTAGTACGTCGGCAACCGCGAGAGGCTCTCAGCAGACGAATAGCATTTTACTGTTTACATGATGAATACACAATGTACTGGACTCTGGACTTTGGAGTCTGGACAGTTTGGAGACTTATGCAAAATTTTTATTTATTTAAATAAATATATAACCAGAGATTAGAACCAACGAATATAGGCTATATTCGTTGATATAACTATATAACTTAGATATATTGAAGCTTATTATGTTCATCTCTGTTATTATACATACATCAAATATTGGAACTTATCAATCATCGCTAAGCAAAAGATTACACTCAATTATATTTTCATAGGTCAATACACTGTAATATAAAAAAAAATTATATTTTCATAAAGTGAACTGTTTAAAGGCATGCGCTAAGGTCGGAAAGATTCCTATTTTACCGAATTCTTGCATTTTATGAAATATATTGTAAAGATAGAGATATCCTTATATGAATAACCCGATGTTCTGTACTTAATGATTTTGAAGACGTACAAAGATTCTTGACTATACTCGCTCTAGAGAGTTTAGTATTTTATTACGAAAAATAATTTTGACAGACACATTTTAAATGCAATTAGATGAAATAAAATTAACTAAATCCTGAAGTTGCCGGGAGAGATTAGTTTTTTACCTAACTAAATACTACTTATGAACTTGATTGTGTCAGCTTCAACGAAATTTTTTCATAAAGTTGCCTCGGGCTCATGGTGTGAGAGCTAGGGGTTCATATATATATATATATATATATCGTCAGTTCGGTGGAAAAAGGGCACATCTGCCGGTAATATATCTTCGTAGTGTCATTAAATAGTAACCGATTTGTCCTGTACTGCATACATGTAGACCTTAGAATAACTTTTAAGAACCAATCAGTGAATGAAAAATAGGTAAAATTATTAAACAAACATTTATAACCAAACCCATTTTTTATATTGTACACCATTCAAGCTTATCCAATACAAGTTTAACAAAGTAATTGTTTTAAAAATGATCCAAAGAATATGCAATTTAACGGCAAAGAAAAAAATTAAGTTACTACTATGGAATTTAATTTTAGATAAAAACTTTGTGCGTTTAGCGCCAATTTGAAAAGTATGTTCATTTGTTACCAAGTTTGAAGAATATTTATATTACTGCATCTGACAGTGACTTTTTAATCTGGACCAACGCTTACCCTGCGAATAAGCGGAATATTATTAAACGCCGGGGGTTTCGATTGTTTGTTGGAGATCGAGTGTTATAGAGCGGAGCATTCCAGTTCAGGCCGATATGCCGCGTGCTCGGCATTTCTCGCGCTCAACACCTCTGCCAAACAAAAAGCTTAGCTGCCTCGACAGAGTAGCTGCGTGACCTAACTGCTGGCGTCGCTGATTGCCGATCACCCGAAAGCTCGTCTTGATTCCTAATGATCGATCAGTCGTCCGCGATTAATTGCGGCGTCTAATCGGCATTTTCCCTTTCTCTTATATTTTCCCTAACTTATGAAATCTTCGACTCCTCGGTCCAACCCAGTAGTTATACATCCCCATAGTTATATATACCGACGAAGATTGCATACAATTAAGCGTGCCGTGTTTTAATCGAGATATGTTGTCATTGCTTACGTAATTTTAGTGTCTACGTAGAATTTGCAGTTGTTATTTATTTTTATTTCGAAGTTTCTGAGAATTCTCAGTTTGCATAAAGTAAGTATATATAGTTGCATTTTAAAAATATCTATTTGACAAATTAAGTAAATTAGCATTTCCGTATCAAATCTTTCGTTTGCGAATAAATTATGTAATCCGAGTAAAATGAAATAATTGTTCTATACTATGTTTAATAACACAGATTATTCAGCATTCTTGTAGATTTAATTTTTAAATATTCACTATCATAAATGTTGGTTCCATTATTCATTATATTTATTAACATATTACTTATTTTTCTTTATTTAGTTTTAAAAACAGATTTTTTTCCTAATGGTACAACAAATTTTTATAGCTAAAAACTAATTGAATTAAATAGACTGAAATTAGTTTTGCTATCAAATGAAAATTTTTCATTAACAATGTTTATTATTATTTAAAAATTAAAGCATCTTTTATTTATTCTTCAATTTTTTCTTCAAGTATGAATTGTAGATATATCTGCAGACTACAAATCTGCGATAATAATATCGTTCAAAAAATTGTACAAAAATAAATTATTTTTCAAGATTTCGATCCGCTTAGGTCAATCATGGCAGAAAAAGCAGTAGCGAAACCTACAGCGGAAGAATCGGCGACACCGGCGACAAAAATTATTACTGAGGTTGGTTTAATATTTTTATCTAAATATTAATTATTTCTTTGATGAGCGGTATAATTTAAGTACTTTTTTTTCGAACTCAAAATTATGTTAGAATGTTTATGTTTGATCAAAGCTTTATTATTCAAGAATGATAGAAATATTCAAAATAAACTTCTAAAATAATACCAGGCTAATCATAAAGATTATTGTCTACACTTTTCGGTTTGTACCTGGCGTTCAAAGTTTTCAAGTCTGTTCAGTGCATAACTAATCCATATAATCTTAATGAATTAATATTTTATTATCACCCCAGCAGAATGTCTTATACTTGCTTACTTATCATCTGAGATTGAAACCAATACTGTTATAGGACTTTAAATAAATGAAGAAAAATACAGCAGGTTACGAATACAACTTTTTTATACGACAGTGGTGATTATTGTCGAAATTAGCTTCCTAGATGAAAAAAAAACCATGCTACCAGTATCAGTCGAGCACATATACTTCACAATTACATTTTATTTCTCACTGTAACACTTGGCTATATGCTTTTATTAAACTTTGCATACATTCGTAAGATTTATGATCCCAGAAGATGCATCTAAAGCTGGTGTACCTACTTAACTTCTTTGATAGTTAATTCCTATATTATGAAAGCATTATCATTATTAATGTATAGAGATATTATGAGTATAAGGGGGGACTAGGCAACAGTGATCATATTTGCTTAAAGTTCTTATATTTTTTATTTATAAGTTTTATACTTTTTGCTTGCCTCACTAGAGTTCAATTAACCCCATTTCATAAATCATCACCGATTCAAAGTGAATAGTCATCAATTTGCATCTTTTTTACACTGATTTGAATTTAAAGAGTAGAATGAAATTTACAAAAATTCCAAAAATGAAGTTGACCAAGCGAGTTATTGAATTTTCAAAATCAAAATATTTGATACATAAATTATTTATAAATTATACTATATATAATTGGACGTAAGCCGTCATTATACATTTCATCCACAAATAAATAAATACACAGAGTTTAATTTTTGTTTCTATAGTATTTTATTTCTTATTTAGCGACCGAATATATTCTCAAATTTTAAAGTAAAAATACTACGACTTCTTTTACAGGTGGACAAAGTTTTAGATTTATATAAACACTTGAGTCAAAATCCAAGTCTTGTATCAGCTAGAATTATTTCTATAGCTAGAAATGGAATATCGATACAAAGTGTTTGGGCGCAAAAAAATTTGGAGAGAAATATAAAACAAAAATTTACTCAAGATTTCAGTTTAGACGCTGATTTACAACCACTTGTAGAGAGTTTTCCTGTAGATGTTACTTCTGAGTAAGTAAAATTATTAAATAGTTTTATTTGACATGAAGCAACCGTTTTGAATATTTATAGCACAGAATTAATTGCATATATCTTAAAATATATGATTTTTTGTTATATCGAAGGCTTTTAACTACGTCGTCAGAGAATGAAAAATTAAAAGCAATACTAAGAGAAGTTACAATTGATGGAAAACCAAGACAATTTATAGAAATTTGGGATAGGCATCATCTCACTAAAAACTACGATTTATCTGCTTATGATGCGCATGGTGAAATTTACACTGACAGTAAGTAAAATTTACAAATTATTATCAAAATAGGTATAAACATTTCTAAGGGAAAGTCTTATGAGAGTTAGAGTTTTATAAGATATTTTTAATATTTCGAAAAGTAATCTTTATACAATCTTTGCGTGAACCTACCAGGAAAATAGTACAAAATTAATTTTAGTTAATGAAAAAATATTTCAGTCAAATTTTGCCAAACTTGACGAACACTTATTTGCTACAAAATTACTTCATATATATTCAAGTTATTTCATTGCTTAATTTCTAATGGTTATGTTTTTCTTTATTTTCCAGATATGTTTAGTTCATTTCAATTTTCACCCGACAACACAAAATTAATGTACATTGCTGAAAAAAAATTGCGCAAAACTGAACCTTTCTACAAACAAAAGCCTAAATATAAACTTCCATCGCAAGAAGACGAAGAACAACCTGAGAGAGTAAGAAAAGAAGATAATTATAGAAAACATTACTACTGTAGGCTACACAAATCTATATACGCAATGAAATAATATAATGTAACTAAATATCATTGCATATATTTTTTTATATATTTTTGAATATTGATTAATATTAAAAATATTTTTATACATCTTATCCGCAATATTTACAATTTAAAAATAAAATATCGTTGCCAATACACTTATACACCAATTAAACAACTGTACAAAATTTAGGGTACAGAGTATGTATTTAAGCCTGATTGGGGTGAGCAATTAGAAGGCAGGCATCGATCCGTAATAGTGCTCCTCGATTTAGAACAGGACAAATTTTGGCCGCTACCTTTCATACCACATGATTATTTTCCTGCTGAAGTAATTTGGACCCCGAACGGAGAATGCATAGTTGGTGTGGCTTATAAACTCTACAGAAGATACTTAGGTCGATTTGGGTGCAGCAATAGAGAATCATACATCTTTCTTTTAAAAGGAACAGAGTTTCGTAAGCATTAATAATAATTTTTTACATGTTTTATTTTTTTTATGCAAAAGTTTAAGTAAACAAATATCTCAATGTTTAACTTTCTTTTTAAAACCGTAGATAATAAAATTATATAATAATTTCAAGTCGATTTTATTGGTATTATCGAATTATTATATTCGTGCTTTTTTCGATTAACTCGATCAGGTATATAGAATAGATGTTTAGAAAAAATTGTTCTTGTGTAATTAAAAATAAATAAAATTGTGAAATAGGTTCGTAATGATGAATGTAATCATGGGTTTAATATATGTATTTTGGCTTTAATGTGGCATAATTTAAGATAATTTTTTTTTTTTAATTAAAATAAGTATTGACTTTGTAATTAATTGATTTTCGAAATGATCAGTAATTAATATAAAAATTGTATGAAGGTAAATTAACTGGTCCAGGGCAAGCCTGTAAAACACCACAATTTAGTCCTGATGGAAAGCATCTTATATGGCTGGAACGAGATATTGGTAAACCGCATCATAACGTTCAAAGGCTTATGCGTATAAAATGGGATGTAGTTGAAACTGTAAGTTTTTCATTAACAATTTTTTTTACAATACGTTTCCTTATTGTACTACCCTGCTAAGCATTAATGTTTTAATTTTGATAGTATTAACTCAAAAAACTTTTTATAGAAAAACGTTTTCTTTATATTCTTGATCTTTTTTGACTAATGCATTAAAAATCTATCAAGAAACTTAATCAATTTTTACATATCAATTAATAACACTGTTGAATTTTCTTATCTATAGTAACTTATGTCATGAAATATTTATATTTACGAGTAAATACATATGATTAGTAAAGTAAATGATATGACAAATTCTTTCTTAATGATACTTATGATTTTCGTGATTTATCATTTTTCAATAAAATTTAATTACAATAATAGTACTTTTTGTACCTAGGCCGTAAAGTTTTACGGCCGAGGTGCAAACAATGTTTTTCGATATAGTATCCGTAAAGCTCGACTTTACGGACTGTTTTGAAGATTTTTTAACTTTACATACACGTGTCCATAAAGTAGCACTTTACGGCTCGAAAACAGTCCGTAAAGTGCTACTTTACGGATACTATATCGAAAAGATATTTCTGGACTTAACACAAAGGTTAATTTTTTCTCCTCAGCTTTCAACGCTGTAACTATGAAAACATGCTGGGAAAAAATCCAAAGACATAAATTTTTCTGCCAGTATCAGTGTAAACATTGGTTTAAAAAAGCTATAGCTTATTTTACGATAAAAATATGAGATTTTTTTATTTATTTTTTTTCAAAAATTAGATATTTGAAGTCTTTCTATGTGATTAAAACTCCATTGAATTTTTCTGATTCATCTATTAGAAGTCAATATATTGCACTTCAAATATTTAAATAGCGTCAATTACCTAAAACACCTCTTATTTGAATTTTTGAGATATATAATTTTAAGATTTTTTTTTTCGTAAATCTAATCAATTTCTCTATAAATTAATTTTTTTTAAGCCGAGATTTCACAGTTTATAGAAAAAAAACTCTAAGTAGTAAGACCGATTGGCACGCTAGTTATGCTTTAAATAAAGAAAAACGGTTAATCAAATTTTACACTATAATTTTTTTAAATCAATGTTTAGGCTAATTCTGTCTCCTGCAGTTGAAAGACGAGACTTAATACTATTGGAAACTATAGTGTCGAAAATTGAAAAGAAAAAATCGACAATTGGGCGTTAAAGGGTTGAATATTCATCTATAACATCTATTATTGTTTGTAGCCTGATATGGTTGTTGATTTGGTAAAAACACATATAATTATTTCCAATGATAAGAAGTTTTATGGTTTTTATGGTCAAACTATTCCTAAACGTTGTTGGAGCAATGATTCTCAATATTTATTTCTAAGTACACCTCAGAGATCTAACATAAAATCATATGTAGTTAATTTGGGTACGTTACGAAGTCCATAAAAATAAAATATAAAATATAAAATTACCAAGGCTATTTAAATATTTCTTTTTTTTTTAGAAACAAAAGCAGTTACTGAAATAGAAAATTCTGACGGAAGTAGTTTAAATATTTTGGACGTAAGAAAAAATCGTGTTGTATTCACAAGGTTCTCAATCATACAACCACCACAATTAGTCGTTGGAAAATTTGATCCTACAGCGGAAAATATTGGGAACTTAAATTTATATAATTGTACACAGCCACTTGATATTCCCAATAGAGAAAATCTAATATATGAACATACTGAATTCGAATACAAAACTAATGAACCTGTCAGTAAGTAAATTTGCTTTTACATTTTTAGAAAAGCATGCATTGGAATGAATATTTGGATGTTCATAAAATTTTTTTTCTTAATTTTATCATAATCTCTATGTAAGATAGTACCAATAATTTTCTTCTTTAATGTAAAAACTATATAGTAAATTGTATTATATTATTCTTTCTTATTCCTATATAGGAGATTTCAATTTCACGTACTTTGGAGAAAAGGAGGCACCAGCACAGTCAATGCCTTTACTCGTGGTACCGCACGGTGGTCCTCATTATTCATTTTGCAATCAGTTTAACATGGATCACGCAATCTTCGCTCTTTTAGGTACTTGATGCATTCAAAATTAAGAGAAATGAATGATATTTTAACTAGTAATTTTTTAAAGGCTTTGGAATTTTGCAAATTAATTTTCGTGGTTCGACTGGTATGGGCGGTGACAACATTGAATTCCTCAGTGGGAGGATCGGTGAAACAGATGTTCTTGACTGTGTAACAGCAATCAACTTGGCCCTAAATAAGTATCCCCAAATTGATCCAAAGAAAGTTACTCTTTATGGCTTATGTCACGGAGCTTTCTTGTGTGCTCATCTCAGTGGACAGCACTCTGTAAGATCATTTGAAATAAATTTTTATATTTTCTACTTAATCAATAAGTATATTAGCAAAAATATAAAAATTTCATACGTATTTTAAATGTTAAAGCTGTACTTAACTATTAATATTTTACTTTAGCGATGCAAAATATAATTATGATTATTTCAGAGTCTATTTAGAGCAGTGGTAATGAGAGCTCCTTTAATAGATATACCATCAATGTTTACTCAAACAGATATTCCAGACTGGTAATCACTAATTCTTAACTATTTTATTTATCAAAATACAAATGATAATTTCTTAAATCAATTATCTTTAAGCTTGTCAATTACTTATCAAAGTTTAAAAAAGCTGCATGCCAATTTGCAGAAATTAATAAATTAAATCTCATAAACTTCATATAAATAAATATGTAATTAAATTAATTGCGTGGTAAATTATAAAATGTATCATTTTTTTAGGTGCCCTGCCAATACCGGCTGTCAATTCCTTGAATCATTGCCACCAGCAACTTCTGAAACAAAATACACTGAAATAGTTTTAAAAATGTTCGACCGTTCGCCAGTGCGTCACGCAGATAAAGTTAAAGCACCAACAATGATCGCTGTTGGTACCAAAGATTTGAGAAGTCCTGCATCGCAGGGTAAACTATGGTACAATCGGTTGATGGCAAACAATGTGCCAACTAAGTGAGTATTCTTTCGGAAAATAATGCCAGTGCTTAAATAATATTTTGAAATGTTAATTTGTTGTGTACTATTGTATTTAAAAAATCTATTTTATTCTTTAGGCTGTATGTATACGAAGATAATCACATGTTGGCTAGAGATGTAGTTGAAATCGACTTTGTCATAAATGCAGCTCTTTGGTTGCTGGAACATATTAAAGACCAATCAATAAGTGAGATAAAACCTGAGATAGTAGCTGAGGAAGTACCTAAGTCTGCTAAGTAATAAGAGTCTGAAGAAAAAGATCCTACATTGACTAAATAACATCGCATCATCATTTATTTGTACCTCTTCATTGTTTATAAAAATATTGTTAAAAATGTGGCGGTACTAATTTTGTACAAAATTCATGTACTAATAAATCTAGCTACACTTAAAATTTGTTTTTTATTATCGAATAAATTAATTTTTATTCTGAAAGGAGATTCGAGATAAAAATATTAACTTAATTAATATAAAAACAAAATGTATAGAATCTGTACATCAATACTTTAAAGTATGTGTACAACGTGTTGTTTTAAAAGATTATAAAAGAGCAATTTAATCCTTTAGACGGAAAAATCGTATATACTCCGATACTTTTAAGGACATGTGGCAGGATTGAAAAGTACCTTATCAATTTTTGCATTTAACAAAATATAAACAAGTTATTGTTTGGAAAAAATCTATTAGCACCTCGTTAATGATGTAAACATTACGTGGTTCCAGTTCCAGTTTCATGAAATTCGAACATAATTTACACAGATTTTTGACCCTGAAAATTTCGGAGATAAAAATCGCTGAGAATAATGAACGAAATTTTCGTAGACAAAAATCTGCGAATTATGGATGAAATTTCATAAAACTAGAACAGCAAAATGTTTGTGCCCAAAAAAATCATCTCGTTAAATACACAATTTCTGTAAACTAGGAATCTTACCTACCATAATAGACCCCCTTAAAATAGTAATTATAGAATTATATAATTTGTTAGGCTTTGTAATTTTCTGCGTATTTATTTTCAGTACAAGGGTGCAAAGGTTTTCGGCACAAGTGTGATTCACTAACAACGGGAGTCTACACCCTCACGGATTTGGCTGAAACTTTACAAAGACATCCTTTGGCGAAAACTATGAGATACTTGTCTCGGCGTTTGTTTTAATGAACCCTAAAGGAAGCGAGTAGAAACGCAATATATCAAAATATATGAAAAATCACGTTTACCTTTAAACCTTCATTGCAAGACCAATATACATTTCATAAAATGTTATTAAAGAGATAACAAAAGGAGATGATGAGCGATCTGAAACATGGATAAATTTTAGGCCTTAAATGTGTCAGAAATTAATATAATTTTCGATCGCTCATATCGTTTGAATGGAAAGAACTAATAATTCGTTCTGAAATGAAAATGGAAGCTTATTATCTATATACTTTTGTTATATTTTTTGTAACATTTTCTAAAGTGTACATTGACATTGCCCAGGTTAAAAATAACCATGATTTTTTTTTATATATTTTGATAAAATGTGTTTTATACGGTAAATCCAAGTGTTTTAAAATGATACATTCGTATCACAGATTTTAAATATTAAACATAGCCAACACACTTCCTAATGTGTAAAATCTGTGACACAAACGAGTACATACACACTTGAATTTACAGTGTAGGCCCCATTGAAACTACGCCGAAATACGTATCTTATATTTTTCGTTAAATAACGTCTCTGTAAAGTTTCACGAAATCTGTGACCCAGAGGGTGGGCCTTCCTTTGTGAGTGTAACTGCCTGAGCAAAGCGTGGGTGAAAGTATCACCCATTTTAAGCTGTACCACAGTTACTTTTACTGAGTGTATATAGATACTTTTACAAAGTCTACATAGATTTTCGAATATTCGCAGTAGAAGTGTCCTACAAAGCAGAGTTTGCTTTGCGTATTGAATCACATTCATGTAAGAACGGAATAGTTTGACTTCTGCTGAGATTGCATGCATGACGAAAAGCAAGATGAGAAGACGTGCTTTGCGCCCTCAGTAAAAAAAAAGATAATATTCAGTAAAATCTGTTATTAAATATAATATACCTATTAATAAAACTTACATTACGTATACACAATATGAACCGACTTAATCTGTATCATACTCTTTAAATCTAAATCCACATAATTGCTCATGTGGATAGTCGTCCACGTAGAATATTTACACTCTGTGGTATTTAATTCTGACCGAACCAAATTTAAATTGACCAATATCTATACATATGAATAGATAGATCACGTACTCGGCTTGGCTGCTGCGTTCTCACGCACACAGCATTCCCACATCCCCACGTAATAATATCTATAGCTATAGGTATACTTTTCTAGGTTAGACACCCATCGCAGGTATTCTATTAAATGATATGAATATCAGTACACCAATTCTCGAATTGCTCGATATGTCCAGTGAGACCTTGAAACAGAAAGCAAAACTAGTAAGTCCAGTTTCATCGCCAGAAATTCCTTCTAATAATGTTAATGTTTTATTAAGTACATGATAAGTTGCTTGCAATGCTTGGTAATGCAAAATATGTGATTTTTATGCAAAATTGATACCATTTAATGTTTCTCTTATAGTTGCTTATTTGAATAGCGCGTTGCGCTTCAATCTCCTTAAACTGAACATAACTATTAAAATAAGTGACATATCTCTTTGAAAAGTGAATAATCACTATTTGAATAAGGATAATTTCATACTCAATATCGGATCGAATGTCGAATATTCAGTGTTATTTCACATTGAAATAAGTAAATAGTCACTATTAATATGTAAAATTGTCATTATTTTGTCTAAAACCGAAAAGTTTTTCATTTTAAAACGTAGTATAATTTTTGTATCTACCCATTATTTTGTCATAAAAATACAATTCTTACATCATTTTTATAAAAAAATTGATAAAAAAAATAAATTGTCATTGTAATTTTCTTTTTATTTGAAACAAAATAATATTGATCGTAATTATAAATATATGTGCAAATAAAATATAAATTATTTCTATTATCGTTTTGAATTAAAAAATCATTCATTAGCTGAAAAATTTACATATTCATTTGTGAAAACTCATTTCACGTATGAAAAAAGCGAAAATTTTACATATTAATTTGTGAAAATATAGTTCACAAGTGAAAAAAGTGAAAATATCACACATTTATATGTAATAGGTAGAATTTACGTATGAAATAAGTTAAAATTCCACATATTCAGATTTAGAGATATACATACATAATTAAAATACATACATTGACAAAATAAGGTCGAAGAAAAATGCATATCAATAATCAAATTAGCAGATTGAAGATTAGATATCAGGTATCGGGTGTTTGATTAGTGTGACAAACTACATTATGTTCAGTGTTGTACGAAGAGCTAGTTTTGCATGTAATAATTGCTCAGCAGTGACAATTGATAACCTGAATTTTCTGTAAAAAGCAGATGTTTACCGCAGTTCATTAGCCGATGTGGTTACGATCCCAGTAGAAAATAACCAGCTGTAATTCCAGTTGTAATTATAGCTGGGTATCCACCTATTTCTGTTTTTGGACAATATTTAGGTAATTATTTATTAAGAAGTTATTTAAATATTAGCGTTTTTTTATTTATTGACAAAATTGTCAAAATGAAAATAATTTAGCTTAGACCCCCAGATTAGGAGTTAACATCCGGATGATAACATCCATGGTGGCCACAATATTCACGAATTCCTAATAAATAACTACCTAAATATCCACCTGGATATCTACCTGGATATTGTCCAAAAACAGGAGGTGTAGCTGGAATTCCAGCTTGAATTCCAGGTGGATACCCAGCTAGAAATACAGTTGGTTATTTTCAACTGGGATGTTATTGTATCTATTGTAATTAAGTAGTGTAATCGATTGATCTATTGTTCGTATTAATTTCACAAAATAGATGGAAGGAGGCTATCGATCTCAACGAACAAATCAGTTTGCAAAAAAATATATACCTGATTTAAATTAGTAGGTATTATATCGTATGCCACATCGTTACTTAAAAAGTTCTTTTAATATTTATTGGCACTTAGTTGATATGTAAACCTAATAAGAATGTTAGAGCATCCTCATAAAAATTTTACTTTTTTTTTATTTTTGAAAACGCTTTTCTGAGTCTTGCAGTAAGCATAGATAACCTATTATATACGTAGTTGTTTATAATGAAGTTAATGTTCGTGGATGGCTAGAAGTAGATGGTGAGTTTTTTGTTCACATAAGTAAACAAATTACAATGTAGATACCACAATAACATAATAACCACACCGGATAACGAATCGCGGTATGCATCCGCTTTCTGCAGAAATTTTAGGTCATTATTAGCATTTGGAACGAGTATATATAAAGGAACCAGACACTACGTTAATAATTGAAAATATTTAAGTCGTTTAAGTTGGACAAGCTAACATTAGTAAACAGCGTGCGTATATATGAACGAATATTTTGCAACATTCTAATTTTAAGATAATTTTGCTCAAAAGAAATACCTATCCATGATAAGTGCTAACTTAAGAGTGATATAATTTATACTGAATTTTACCATTTTTTATTACTTTTAATTTATATTAATTACTACTTTAGAATAATGTTCTTATAATCCAGAATTTAACAAAAAAAGTTCTTAACAATCTTTTCTATTCAAAAAATTAAAAGAACTAAATTTTATGTCAGAAATGATAATCAAAAACTTATAATTTTATATGTACATTGATGTCAACGATAGTAGTTAATCAAAATTAGTATTTTTATAATAATTAGACTAATGCGGAAAAGTTAAGAGTTGTCGTAAAATTCTATGCAACATCAACAGGAAATAATCTATTCTACTCGTGTGGCAAATTTACCACTCATGGGTTAGCTTATTTTCGGTACTAATTGCACAATGTACTATTCTTATTCTATCTTTTTGTTGTAATTTATTAAAATCTTATATTTTAAACTTCGTAAACAGAATTGGGTATAAAACGACTATTTGGTTAGCAGAATATTTAAATAGAATACGGCTTTGTTAATTTTTTTGACTTATGACACAATTATCATATACTATTTTATAGCACTGCCTGCCATAAATCCGCTGTCACGGATAGGCGTAATATAAGTGCGGATTTAAGTCGCACAATGCTATAAATAATTATATAATTCTAAAATATTTTATTATGTAAGATGATAGAGTGAATATATTACTTAAATGATGATGATAAAATGATGATGATATTGAAATTTTTATTTTTTCAAGATTGAGAAGTCGAGAAGGCCATCTGATCAAAGTAATTTTTGCTTATGTCTGTTGGTTGTGATAACATATTTGGATAAGGTAATCACCAGTTGAAAGCTATGGCATCGAGTCGGGTAAGTTAACTACACATTTTTTAAATTATTTTTTTTTAACTCAAATTTATTTTTAACTCAACAGTAATACCATAATAATAATAATAATATAAACAACGATCAGATTGTTTTTTTAATAAAATAATATTCCTAATAACTAATAGTTTTTTAATTAGTATAAGATAATAGATTTATATTGCTTCCTTGTGAAAATTAATAAATATATTTATGAGATTCGATTTTATTATTGAAGTTAAATTTTCCACTAGAAAATAATTTTAGATATTGTCATGTATGCAATGCATTAATAGTCAATAATGCCAATTAAATTAATAGTTCTTTATTATCGTATCTGTATACATGTGATATTTGGATAAATTTGACGAAACCGATTTATTACATTACATTAAAAAAAGTACACTATTTTAGATCTCTTTTACATAACAATCAATGTTTTTGTATGTAAACTTTTGAATACTTATCAAACCAACATAAATCTTTAATACTTATTTTTAGATTGATAAGATTTTAGCGATATATAAAAAAGTAGCTCAATGTCCAAGCGTCGCATCAGCCAGAATAATTTCTTCAGCTCAAAATGCAATTTCCGTACGAGGGCATTGGTCTCAAAGAAATTTAGAAAGTCGTAAAAAGCTAAAGTTTGCACAGGACTATGCCTTTGATAATAATTTACAATTGATTGCGGAAACTTTTCCTACAAATGTTAGTTCTGAGTGAGTAAAATTCCTAATACTGTATTAGCTATGGCTTATAGTATTGTGTTAAATAATTTAATAAATAACATCTTTTAAGTATATGATTTATTCTTAGAATAGATAGGATTTGAATTACTAAATAATTTAAGAGTGTGTATGAGTTAAACAAATCCAATATATTTTATATTACAGAATCCTAACGACTACTAGTACAGATGGAACAATGAAAGCAATCTTAAGAGATGTTACAGTAGATGGAAAATCCAAACAATTTATTGAAATTTATGACAAAAAGCATTTTATTAAGTCATATGATTTATCTGCTTTCGATGTTCATGGAGATGTTTATTCGGATAGTAAGGAATATTTTAAATACAAAAATCCTTTGAGTATATATAAGTAGTGCTGTATGATATAATCTGATAATTTTAATCATTATCTTTTAATTAGGTACCTTCAGCTCGTTTCACTTTTCCCCGGATAACTCACGATTAATATACGTCGCTGAAAAAAAGTTACGTAAGAGTGAACCCTTTTATAAGCAGAAACCTAAGCCTAAAAATAATAAAATTGACACGGATGAAGACCCTTTGCCGGTAAGATATCGGTTTGGTATTGGAACAAACATTCAATTGCACAGAAATTTTAGATGGAGATTTTATAGCTTTGAATCATTTAAAATGTTACAAAGCCTTTCAAACCATTTGAAGGAATCTTTGTGCAAAGTGAATTGTATACATTAAAAAATAAAGAATTGTATTAAATAATAATCTTTTATTATTCAGGGAAACGAGTATATTTACAAGCCCGAATGGGGTGAACAATTGGTCGGCAAACATCGCTCTGTTATAGTTATCCTGAATATTGAGAATGATACTATAGAACCCGTAGACAATATTCCAGATGATTATTTCCCATCGCAAGTACTCTGGGCTCCAAATGGAGTGGACATTGTGGGTGTGGCTTACAAACTTTACCCACGATACCTTGGCTTGATTTTTGCTACCAATAGAGAATCGTACATTTTCCACTTGAAAGGGAAGGACTTTCGTAAGAATCACTTTCTAACATATTTTATAAATAATAAACTATGGAAGGGGTATTGATATTTTTCATGTTTTTCTACGAAGGTAAATTGACTGGTGAAGGGCTCTCTTGTAGATCGCCGCGTTTCAGTCCAAATGGGGTAAATTTGGTGTGGCTTGAGCGCGATATCAGTACTCCGCATCATCACGTGCACAGACTTATGTGTATGAAATGGAATTTTGACGAAAGCGTAAGTTTAGTAAGTTTTTCTTTTATCTCCTGATTATAAATTGTCACTTATTGAAAAATATTATTATTCCCAGCCATGTATATCTATACTCGTTGATGTTGTGAAAAGGGAGACAGATATTGCTAATGCTAAAATATTTTATGGTCTGTACAACCAAAACCTTCCGATTCGATGTTGGAGCGATGATTCTAATTATATATTCCTTAGCACTATACAGAGATTCAATGTTAAGTCGTACGTTGTGAATATAGGTAAATTAATATTTATTAATAATTTAATTATTATTGGTTCACTGTTGAAAGTTTTTATAATGACATATTATCTTGGTAAAATAAATCGTAGAAGTGGAAATTCCTTCTATCACTACTACTTTTAATAATAAAAGTCTTACGAGCTTGTAAACTTTTTTTTTCTAGATACCAAGGTAATGACTGAAATAAAAAATACCGAGTGTAACAGTTTAACAATCTTAGATGTACACAAAAATTACATAGTTTTCGAAAGATCATCCCTCGTTCAACCACCTCAGTTACTGATCGGGAAATTTGATAGTACTAAAACAGATGTTGGTAATATCGATTTTATCGCCTTCACCCATCCGCTTGAACTTTTCAAAGAAGGTTCATTTAAGTATCACAATGACGACTTTTTCCACGATAATAAGGATTCTGTTCGTAAGTAAACAATATCTATATTTATTAAAAATAGATGTTTTATACAAAAGAAGCTATTGTTTTCCCATGCAAATTTTAATAAACTCAGTTGTCCCTAGTGGTTTTTAAAAAAAATCATATGCATATGTAATATATAGGTAGATTTTAATGAATTTAAATAAATTCATTGATGAATAATATTGTTTTATTGACAGGGGATTTCAATTTCACGTACTTTGGATGTGTCGAGGGAGCTCATTCATCTGTGCCTCTAATAGTGGTGCCACATGGAGGCCCTCATTCTGCATTCACCAATGAGTTTGTCATGAGTCACACCATTCTAGTTCTTCTCGGTATTTTTTTCATCGTACTCCATAATATTAATAATTAAGCCGACTCAAAAAGAAAAGATACAACATAAATTATTTGCCTAGGTTTTGCAATTTTGCAAGTAAACTATCGAGGTTCCACTGGTATGGGTGGAGATAATGTTGAATATATTCTTGGAAAAGTCGGTGATTCCGATGTGTTCGACTGCGTTACTGCAACTAGGACAGTATTAGAAAAAAATCTTTGGCTAGATCCGAAGAAGGTCACTATAAGCGGCGGATCACACGGTGGCTTTCTGGCTGCTCACCTCAGTGCTCAATATCCTGTAAAGATTTTTTTTTAAATATTGCAGCCTTATTTATATAAGTATACATTACCAAAAAAAAAGTAGACATTGCATTATCAGAGTATCTTGTAAACATTCGTCTTCTTTCAAATTAGAAATCTATGTAGAAAGCTATATGAATACCATATGGAAATATTTCGAAAGATAAATAAATGGTTAAAAAATGATTTTTTTTTAATTAAAAGATGGTCTGAAAACACGATGTATAAAGTTCTAATGATATTTTATTTATATAGTACTTATACTTATAATACATGTACAAAAATTTACGTAATTTCAGGATCTCTTTAAAGCTGTTGCCATGAGAAATCCAGTAATTGACGTGGCGGCAATGTACACCACAAGTGATATGCCAGACTGGTAATTAATTGAAACGAAAGCATTTTTATTTTGAAAAATAAATATGTTTAAATTTTAATTTCATATTTCTTTGAATTTTGAAAGAATCTATGGCAGTTACAAATATAATTTTTTTCTCGTGAATATAACATATTTACAGAAGATTTATTAGAGTTTATGAAAAATGTTATAGAATTGTACAGATTTTAGTTTTATTTATTTATTTATTTATTAAATTTAACGGACAAGAGCCCATTTACAAAATTATCTATATATTAGTTAATTATCTTTTAGAATAATTCCTATATTATATTCTGAAAAATTTTGACCACATCTTTACAGATTGGCCATATTGTAAGATAAAAAATTCATTTGCTATCTAGATATTAATCGATTAATTACACACAAAATACTATGTAGTTTTGTAATTTAAAGTTCCCTTTTTAGTAGAGCTAGTGCTTTCACTATGGAAGAGCGAATCAAATTCGATCATTGGTTCAATAGGTACTACGTACCTTTTAATAATAAACTCACTTTTATAATAACTCTAACATTTTTACTAATAAATTCTACCCAGTAAACTCGCTTTTACTAATTAATAGAGTCATTGCACCAGTACCCAATATGTGGTCGGTAAATGATCAATTTCTAGATAAAAGATGCAGACAATTTTAATGATTTAATATTAATTAAAAAAATCACGGTGCCTTTTCATTCATTGATCTTGTTGATCACTTATTGGTACTTTCACCCTACTTGCATGCACTTTTTTAATTAATCACTCTATTAAACCGATATTTAAAATCGTTTTATTTTTACTCAAGCATATGCAAAATGACATGTCAAATGAATTTATCAATTTCCCAGGTGCCTTGCTCAAGCTGCAGGATACTTGAAACAATTTCCTGATACGATAGCCACAAACGAATATCCTCAACTGATCCACACAATGTTGAAGCATTCACCTATAATGCTTGTGGATAAAGTCAAAGCACCTACTTTAATAGGTCTCGGATCAAATGATTTAAGAGTTCCATTTTCACAAGGCAAACAGTGGTATAATCGACTACGCGCCAACAACGTCCCAACTAAGTAAGTAGTGCCTTACAATAAATAACGTTATTCAAGTATAGCGATTCATGTATATATGTAATTTTATTTTTATCTACCTATGCTTAGAGATTGTAAATATTAAAAAACAAAATATTTATACTTTTAGACTTTATGTATATGATGACAATCACTCGTTAAGTAAAGATGAAGTGGAGATCGATTTCAACATTCATGCCGCACTTTGGCTAATGGATCATACTGGTCTTGAATAAATGTTCTAAAACAAGATTAAGTGCAAGAAAAAATGGACTTGATCTCAGTAATGCATTTACCGTGTTCTTTTTTACAATCATTGTTTATAAATTATAAACTAATTTTTTACAAGATTTAAGCAATGAAAGTTCTTCAATCATAAAGTGATGTTTTATTTACTAATTTTACACTAACAAATATTCTCTAGATACATACATAAACGAAAAATTCATGATCACCTGACGTTTTTATGGTTTTAAAAATAAATTTTCCTAAAACATAAATTTAATTGAGTTACTCAAAATTTTTTAAGAAAACTGTCAAATAATGGTAAATATTCGAACCCGTATAAAATCTTTTTTCCGTTTTCTAAAACTCAAAAATTATTGTTCTTATTTTATATCATAATTAATTAATTTACTCAACTTGAGCAGTAATGTACTACTAGAGTATGCTAATACTATATAATATGATTTACTAGTTTAAAAGCGACTAAGTAGTAAAAATAAAAGAGGGTGTAATAATTGTTCTTAACAAAGATTAAGATTAAAATTGATAAGATCCTTAATACTGCACTTTATTGGTAAATAATTAACAAATAATTCACCTGGAAGAGAAATATAATCTGATAGATTTAAACTAACTAATTCTATTAATACTTATATATTTGAAACATGTTCTACTATTTTTGTATAAAATTTAAATAGTACTGTTTCTTATAGTTAAAAAAAACATTGGTTTTTTATTAAGAGAAATATCTTCTGGAAGATTGAATTAAAGTAGTCGATAAAAATTGTAAATATATGCAAGTTTATACAGTTTCTTTTGTTGTAAATCTGTTATACAATTAAGTAGTATGTACAAAAAATATGTATACATGTTAAAAAACTTTAAGTATATAATATATTTATATATACAAAATATCTTATATATAACTATATAGTAAAAAATGTATATAATAACGGAGCTTACGAACATACGGAGATTCGTTTCATACAATTTTAGGCTCTACTATCCGTTTCTTAACTTTAATTTATACAATTTATGTTAAATTTAACAATTGAATTGGTTGGAATGGAATTCATTTGTTTATTAAATAATATAACAATTTCTAAAAACATAAAATGCTAGATGTCTTCTACGTACATAAGATTCAGGGTAATATTAGAAAGAAACTTTAACAAATTTTTATTTTTCCTTACAAAATAGTAATTATTGTCTTTGATTTAAGATCATTATTATACTAAATATATTTTAAATCACAATCAAATTACAATTATTGCAGAAATACTTAGTATTATTTTTCAAGCTATCGCAATAAAAAAATATAAAAATCTAACATAGATATTATAATTAACTTTAGAAAATTATTCAACTTAAATCTACATGGATCGTTTTGATCACTTTTAAACAGCAGCAAGAAATTTCTATTTATTAAATTTATTACAAGGGTTTAAAAAGTGATCAAAACTATAGAAAATTTACCTATTCTGTTGTATTTTTGGTATGAATTCTAATTTGCTCTACACAAAAAGGAGTATGTTATTTGCACAATTTTACGTAACTTACGTAATTAAAATTTTATAAAAAAAATTTCAAAAAATAATTATCTAATTAAAACATTAGATAAATCAGTACAGAAAAAATGAATAATCTAAATAAAAAATTCTAGTTTATGTATTGGCAGTATTAGCTTGAGAAGGGAATAGAGAATCATAACTTGGTGGTAAATCCTTGTCATGGAGAGATGCTGGAACAGCCACTTCTAGCATTGGTGCTGTTGGCACATAAGGTGGAATTGGAGCATTTTGTTCTCCATGTTCCATGGGTAATCCAGAAGTGCTGCCGCTTACAGTAACAGGTGGTCCTGCACAATCAGGTGACCAGCAAAGCTTTTTGTGTTTTCGACAGATCCACAAACACAGCACAAATATGATGAAACACAAAAATATTGTTGTCACGGCACTAACGGTCACTTTGGTTCCTGTGCCATCACTTATTATTCGGCTCACCACACTTGTACAATTATATTCATCAGCACACACTAAGCTGGCACAATTTGCATAGCCATCACAGACAAATTTGTTGTGAATACAAATATTTGAAGGTGTAAAACCTGACAAAGCATGATGTCCAACATTTACAAACCCAGGCCCAGCATTTCTACAATCTTGAAAAACTGTACCTTTGTAGGGAGTATATGTAACTACCAAATCAAGTGTCTCTCCTGGATTCAATGGTGTTCTGGAAATAAATATTTCAGTTGTGATTTTCCCTACAGCACTAAACTTTTCAAACATTCCAGTTGTATATTCTTCTCCATTTTGATAGTCTGGATTTCGCATTTCATATTCTGCAAGTCCTATTGTTGGAATGTAACGTTTCACACCATTATAAGTTTCTAATTTGCCACAATACTTTTCATCTACTGTATGAATATCATTTCCTGCTGTGAACTGAAATTGAAAAGAAATATATTCAATTATTAATAGTTATTAATTTGGATCATTTAATATTACAAATTTATAAAAGCATAATATAATGTTGCGTAATAAATATGCAAAACATTGAAAACTTAAATAACATATACTACATCTGACACTATTTAACTCATAATGTATTTTAATTAATAATAATTAATAAAAATCGAATAGATAAAGACATGGTAAAAAAACTGTAGTAAAAAGTATAAAAGATTCTTTGATGTACATAATGAAAGTGTATATTTAATATTCATTGGTTTCATTTTTTAGTTACATTTATATTCAAAATTTAAAAAACTTAATTTCATTACTATTAGGTACAGAACATTATTTTTTAAATGCCTAGTTATGTCTTTTTTGAGTACAGTGAAAACATGATTAATGAATAATTTCTTATTTATTTTTTATTAAAATTGAATTAACTTCCAATTCTTTAAATTTCTTTATTATGGAATGAAATGACATTTAAGTGACAAATTAATAATCTAATATATTAAAAAATTAAACAGCTTAATCGTTATATCACACAAAACTAATTTTAAATAATTTACTAAAATATACTTATATCTGTAATATAATATGCAGAACTTCATGGCAAAAGAGGTTAAGTATAAATAGTTTATCATGAATGTCAACTTTTTAAATACGTTTTACAATTTTATGTACTAATGATCGATTGTACTAAACAAATACAAATAAATACCTTTATGTAATCCAAACACTCAGATCCATTGCGACGAAAAGACATTCTATGAATTACAGCAAATAGTCCATCACCTTTAGTAGCTTTTACCGTGAAGTTGCAACGCTTGTGCTTAATTACTCCGGCCCAGCTATCGAACACATGCGAAGGTTTAATCATGATAGCAGAATCCTTAACCCTTCTCAATTCGTTTAAAACTCTAACTTCATATCTGGATGGATGGCAAACTGCTTCATTGTTTAAGCCAACTGCACATTAGAAAAAGTATAAAAGTGAGACTATTTAAATGACAGAAAATTTTATACACGACTCTCGTAGTATAAAATAAAAATGTATTTCATGGAACTTTATACTATTTCGTTTACTCACGTTCAATATACGATCTCGTAGAATCTAATTCTGCTATGGTGCTCGCAAGAAAGAGAAACAGGAGATAAATGAAGCTCGTTGTGCAATGTACGGCCATCTTGAATCAAATGTCATAAAGCCATGTAGAAGGTACAATTACGTTTCGAGGTCCAGCTGCAGCACTGCAAAGATTCCGCGTGAGGAAAAACGAGACAGCTACTGGGCAGCAAAAAAACGAGGTGTACTTAGTAACGCAGCCTATCTTACTCATGCTACATCATAGAAAATTTCCATAGTGTCCCTCTCTCTTGCTTACCTCCACTGCGTGACGACTTTTCGGTAGGATCAGGAATTCTCTTGGAATCCAGCGATGCGTCATTTATATTAGAAAATATTACCAGCCGTCTTACGCGCTGACGAGATTCTGCCGACTCTTCCCTATACCTATACTTGCACCGCACAGTTCCTCGGGTCACAGCTCGAAATTCGCGTGAAGCAGGAGAGGTGACTCGTTTTTCCGTGCGCTGCAAAAGGCGATTTGCATCGACGGCAGCTGCGCTTGCGCAGCTTGACAAGCGGAAAACCAAAACAGTGCACCTGCTGCCACCTGCATTTCCATCGGAAAATTTATACGTATAGGTATAAGTGCTTTGAATGAATATTACGAATTGATGCAACGCAGGATCCAGAGTGCGCCAAGATAGATTATGATTTATGAGTGAAAGCCTGAAAGGCGCACGGGACCGCGGTTGTATATGTACTGGATCAACTGGATGACTAATTCCCAGAACTTGATCATACCGCTTCTCTATATTCGTGTTTGAGAGCGATATTTTCCAGTCAGAGCTGCTAACGAAGAACGCTCAAGATGGACTGCACGAGGTATAGAGTTTGCAAGGTCATAAGTATAATTAAAAACAAAGCGGATGATTTTCTGATGTAATTTTACAAAGTGCTCTTATTTTTTACGAAGTTATAATAAATTAAGAAGAATCGTATTCTAAATTCAATAATAAATAGATGGAGGATTTACCTCGGGATTTACATTTTTATTACTTTTAGAATATCACGCTTTGCACTCAATCAACTTTTCACTGTTACACATTGTCGTCATAATAATTTATATTAAATGATTGATTCCGTAACAGGCCTGACAGTTCTCCGAACCATAAACGTATTAATCTCGATTTTGAAGAAGTAGAAGTGGGAGTTACGAAAGTTAAATCAATTAAAATTCTGAATCAAAGCCAGGTAATCGTTATACATCTAATTGTAATATTACACTAAAGAAAATAAAAAAAGAAAACTTTAACGTTTTTTTAATAAGAAAACGTATAAAAAAACGTATAAAAACTCTTCATATTCAGAAATAAATGTATTTAGTACATGTTGTCTTATACCTCGTTGCATTAGGATACACAATCTTACGTCGTTCAGAGAGATCCATTGAGTAATCCATTAGACTGTGTATTCCACACCGTAGAATGCTCGGCGTGGTCGTTATTGCCATTAGAATCTTACATATACGACATAAGCTGCAGGCCTATATTGCCAAATCGAAGATACACGGATAACTTTTACATAGTGGATTCGCACAAATGCTGTTATCAAATCGTAGTTCGCGGGTACAGTATAGGTAAGATATATATATATATATATATATATTGATACACTTCTCGTCATCTTCCATAAAACGTATCTGCTTATACATATAAATTGTATTATTTTCTAAAACACCGATAGGTCCAGATGTTTCAACCTCTAATACCAGATTGGTAATGGTGTGCGACAGTAACCGGTGCGGACATAAAAAGACCATTAAACTGACAAATCATACGAGTGCACCTGCTGCATTTACATGGGACACCGACGTTTCTCGATGTCCGTTCAAAATCAGCGAAGTAAGCGGGGTCATAAAAGCATCATCGACCAAGTGCTTTACCATTGCGTTCGAGCCTTCCGGCATTGGAATCTACAAGTATCATTTGCCATGCCTCATCTTGCACCACGTAATTAATGAAGATATCATATTTACATTATTTTATTTCGTACAAGATTTTGTAATGGTTTAATTATGTAAAGTTCTAAATTAGTCATTTGACATAAATTCCATTTAATTTCATAAACTCGATGAAAGTTATCTCGTGTTTCTACGCAGCATCCAGTCATTATAGAACTGTACGGTGTTTGTGGTTGTCGGACAAATCGAGCGTACATACAAGAATTCAATTCGATAATCGACACCATAGAAGAGCTCGATGTCACGAACAGTTATAAGACTTACTTGAGCGATGTTGCAACCACTATTAAAACTGAACCACCGACAATTTCAATGTCTTGGAGCTTTGTCGATTTTGGCCAAGCCGAAGCCGGCCCCGAAAATGCCTGCAAGAGAACTTCGCAGACCGTCTGCTTAACAAATCACCACAGATACAACGTGTTCGTCATTTGGGAGAAAGGTACTCTATACCCATACGCGACTCTATATATTATACTCTAAACTAATGCTTCCATCCGCGCAATTTATACAAAGGCGAGTTCATGTTCCGCAGATAATAAGAAAATATTCACCGTCCGACCCGAAGAAGCAAGAGTGCGAGCGAATGAATCTATCCTTTTCGAAGTTCGATTCGATCCTGTCAAAGAGCGAGCTTTCTACTCGAGGGAATTGATCGCGCGTGTCTTCCAATTGCCCTGCTGTCCACCAAATACCGAAATGTCCGATTACACTCTAATGAGCGTTATTCCAGAATTTGTTTCCATCCGACTTATCGGTAGACCGTAATAGTACACGTTGATACATAAACGAGGAAAAGATCTATTTAGCGCGATATTTTCATTCGTCTTGAGTATAAAAATAGAACATTTCAGGCCATACTTACGTACGTAGTCAGAATGATTGGACGCCGCAATACGAAATTCCGGAAACGGTGACAATGCCCGCCTGCATACCGGCTATGCCCACCTATACGACATTCATGATAAAAAACTTTGGACCCCAAGCGCTCATGTTCTGTTTCATCCCGCCGGCTGTCAGCCACTACGATGTTAAGCCAGTGATGGGAGTTATCAGTCGGTACTACTCGAGCGCTTATAAAATGTTTTTTTTTTTTATATGCTCTCCACTCTGATTCGGTTTCTTTAATCTGTATTGATATGCAATATTCAACTGGCGTAACTCTTAATAATTCGTACCTATATTGCAGCAGGGCTCATAATTATTAACGATCATATGAACGATTTAAAAATAATTTTTTTTTACAATCTCGATACTAATTTTGACTATTTTAACGAAATTTTTTTTTTATATCTGTTTAAATTTTAATTGAAAGGCTGATGGTGTATTAATAGTCATGGAGTTCAACTTAATTTATATTTCATTGATATATTTCTATTGATTAATTTCTTTTTTTTCTTATTTTTTTCCAGCAATAGAAACATTAAATAAGTGAAATAACAATGAGTCATTAAATAGTTTCACAGTATATTGTTATCGTTTTATGCTTTGCACTTTTAAAAAGCAGAAAATGGCCTATTCTAAAGTTTAAGTACTGAATTTTCTTAAAAGTCTCAAGATTTACTTTTTGCACAAAACAATAAGACCCACCTTTCGGCGCTTTTCTGAATAAAACAAGTATAAGCTATTCACCAATTCTTTTTAATTTTGTGGATTAATGCCTATGTAGACTAAAGAATTTATATAATTCCTGAATGTTCCAAGAAAATTCAGAATCGGCCTTCCCGGCCCTATCCTCTTAAGTAGCATCCCTTATTTATGTTATTTTTTTTTAAAGAGTCATCGAGATATTTGTACTTTATTTAATGTAAAAAAATAACTGCACGACAGAATTACACATAAGAGCGAGCACAATAATGTATAGGGTATTTTACGAGCTTCCAAATTCATCTTTGCAAGCAAATCAATTATGCCTACCAGACTTGAAAGTATTCAAATATTCAATCGACAGTGAGCAAAAACATCAGGTGATCGTGGTCCAACTATTTCCCGGAGCAGAGAATGGCAGAGCCTACGTCGAGCGCTGGGCCATTCTTTTGAACGGCAGCTCCAAAAACGAGATCTGCATGGACTTCCACGGTTTTGCCGAGCAAGCGAGTCTCACCTTTGGCGAGAACAATTGCGTGTGCTTCGATCCGGTGCACGTCGACTGCGTACAGACCCAGTGTGTGCCAGTGCGCAATCCGACTCGGCATAGTGTGCAGTAAGTTGACGCGCTCAATCCAATAACGCAGAGTCACCGTATACTTACGACTTGACTCATGATTGCAGGATCGCGTGCAATCAGTGCGCTTATAATATTCATTAGTATCCATCTTTGTTTTTTTTATTTTGTATCCACGGTATGAAACTGTGTTGCTATATCTCAATTCGCAAATTATATTTTCCTCTTCAAACATACAGTGGCATGATAAAAATATGTTATAATTTTCGATAAAAATAAAAAAAAATTCGTTTTGGAAAAAATTCATTTATCATCCGTTTTCTGGAAAAATTTTTTGAACACATTTACTTTATTTCCAATGCCATTCAGATTTGAATACTTGTCAGACGATATTCCAAAAGAATTGTGCATCGAACAGATGTGCGGAGTTATTCAACCGAACGAAACGATTTATTATGCCTGGAGTTTTGCGCCCGATGAATTAAGGTGTTACGAATTCGAGATTTCTTGTCGCTTGAGTGCTGAAATCGGTGGAAAGTGTTCTACCGTACCGATTGGAGTATGCGGAAATAGCATGGAAGGCTCTCTGATCGTAAACACTTTGATTATGATCTATAACGAACCAGCAAAAATGATTGATATAATGTTTTGATACAAATCGTCACTCCTGTTTTTTTTTTTTGTTTATGAAACAGTATTTACTTATCACTTAACTCATTAAAAATTAAAAATTTTATTGTTAATATATATACGCACATATATTATTATTTTTATAAATAAATTTAAACTAATACATTTATTTTGTTTAAAAAGGCGATGCCGGAAGAGTTAGATTTTGGTCAACTAGTGTATAAAGAGTCTCAAGAATTGGAATTTAAAGTTTTTAACTTCAGCTCAGTACCGATTCACTTTTTAATCGTTTGTTGTCCTACAAAACGTTTGGAGCTAATGGAAAGCCCAGAAGATGACGTGACGATAATGCCGAGGTCTGGCACAGTCAATCCAGCTAAAGGAGAAATAATTAATATTGTCTTGACTCCCACGCAAGTTGGATTTTACGAGCTGTCCGTCAAATACTTTACGAGACCAAGCTGGTCAGCAGATGCTTCTATACCTTCATCGAAACCAAAAGATCTTTGTACGGTAACGTGCATGTGCTATTTGCCTACATTGCAGGTATCTTTGATTATTCTCTGTGACACGCGAGAAGCGAGTTTTTTTAAATAATATGGAAATGCTTTTAAAATATTCTAGATTATAGATTTGTTGTACAAAGCAGAAACCAACAAAGAAATCAGTAAAATTTATCTTTGGGAATCATTGTGCATTGATAAGTAAGGACAAAATTTTATTTACCTGTAACTCTAACTCATATAAAATATTATGAGAATTTTTTTAGATTATTTTTAGAAATTTTTTAGAAGATATATTATATGAAAATAATTATAATTTAAAAAAATATTACGCTTATAAATAATAGAATGAGAATTACAAAATTCATACATTGTTTGTTAAAATGAATATATTAATAAGCATCCTAAAGCTTTTAACATCTACTAGGTTGAATTCAACGTTAAGAAATTTGGCGCCGTTACAAGAAAAAAAAATTCAAATGATTGTTCCTCTAACACGTTTGAATAAAGATGAAAGATTTATCATTAAACTTTTATTGAAAAATCCTAGTCCCAAAGAAGCTGCATGGTGTTTGAGAAAAAAAAGAATTTGCTACTGCAACGACCCAGCTGTGAATAAAAAACCTGCGATAAAACATGATGTCTTAGGTAATTGTATGTATTGCGTTCCTGATAAATCGTGTACAATTCAGCCGAAGAGAATCAGTTTGAAGGTATAGTTTTTTAGCGTATAAAAATTACCATAACGCTCTAGATTGTTTACTGTATTATACGATGCGTTATTAGCCAAATGAAACGGATATCATCACAATTGAAATAAATAGTAGCACTTTAAAAGATGCTGGATTATTTTGGGACTTAACTATTGGAGTAGGAAGATGCATAGAATTAAATATAAAGCTGGAAAGCTCTATAATTCGGTGTAACCCATGCTTGGAATTTAAAAATACATACATCGGGCAATGCACCAGGATGCGCTATAAGGTTATATTTATTACTTTAATGTGTATACATATCGATATACATAAATGCTATAATCATTTTAAGATCACGTTGAAAGTATTGAATCTGCAGGCGTAATTATTTAATGCTTATACAATTACACTTACAGGCAGCGTGGCTGTATAATGATGCGGACTGTGAAAATGAATTCGCAGTAGAGACCAGAAACCTTGAATCCGTCAACAAAAAGAATTACGGAATTATTTTCAAATGTCTGAATCCAAATGGAATCATACCCGGATACGCTCGCATACCTGTATTCTTTGGTTTTTGTCCTAACAGATTTGGAAACTTTTGCGTTAGTTAAATTTAAAATTGTTTATTTTGTATACACCTCTTTAACTTTAATTTACTAGATACTGCATTCTGAATAAATAAGTTCTTTGCAAAAAAAAATTTTAAATTTGAAAATGCTGTTAATAGCTTCGTAGTATTTTTTTTTATAACCCAAGTGATAAGTTCTAGTAAGCGTAGTTAACTTAATTAAAAATTCCATTTAAATCATTTATAAATGCAAGAGTCGTAAATTAAGAGCACAGTTTTAAAATTGCAATTAAAATAAAATATATTAATTCGGGTGAACAGGTAGAGGTTCCACTTAAGGTAGGAGAGACAGAAGCAGTATTGAATATTCAAGCTGATTCTACCTGTGCGATTTTACAAACTAGGCATGGTCACAAAACATGTCCGGCTTCTGATTCATTTATGACTTCAGATATTTACGCCTATTTTAGTCAGAATTACACTATCATTCCACCTTTACCAACTCACGGAAAAGTCACCAGTATTGTTATGATTCATAATCATCATCAGCAAGATACATTTTATTTTGAATGGAAAAAGTAACATTTCTAAATCTATTATTTTTATTATTCAATTTGTTTAAATTTACATTTATGCAACTTAAAATTAATTTATAAATTACTGATGATTTTTTTAGTTATGAAGTATCTGGCATTATTAAAATTGAAGTAGATCCGAACAGGGGCTTAATAAAGCCACAGTCTTTACTTACATTCTTAATTAAAATCCATGGTGGTATGTATGAATGTGCATTGGATATCGATATATATTGTGAATTTATAAATGTATGCGAAAGACGCATCGCCGAAAAGAAAAAAGCGGAACAAGATAGAATTAAAAAGCAAATGCAAAATGAATTTACCATAACTGAAAAAGGCATCATTACTCCGGTAAATATCTTTTTTCTGATGATTATAAATAACATATATGTAACATGTAAAGAATTTAGAATTTACATAAGTTTTATTGCTCTGTACAAATAGAAAGAGATGACTTTTGAGCCTATAGAAGAACCGACGACCCTCTGTAAAACATTAACATTAAAAATTGCAATTTGCAATTCCCAAGATATTGACATAAAATCCGACCTTCGACATGAATTAGAGAGTATACCAGCTGAAGAAATTCCACAAAATATTGTTCTTTGTGAATCTAATCTCCCTGTAGAGGTTATTAACATAACGTCTCAAATTTTGGAATGTATGATATGGTAATTATATTTTTTTAATCGATAAAATAAGTTTATTTTACATTTAAATTTATTAGATGAAGTGATAAATTCGAAAATTGCTAAAGAAACTTTAGTCAGATATTACATTTGAATTATTAATATATTATTTATGTAATAAAATTAATTTTATTTCATCAGGGAAATTATAAATAGCCAATCTTTTGGTCAATCGTTACAAAAAATCTTTTTTGAAACGCACGATCTCAAGTACACACAGCTTCCGACTAATATTGTGAAAAGAAAACGCGAGACAGAAAGAAGTGATTGGATACCCCAAAAAAGATATATTGAAGACATTTTACATACTGTAAATAATCATTTTTACAATTTAAGCTAATGTTATTGCACCAGTGAACGACCAAGTTATTAAAAGAAGACGTAATCAAATTATTTTTAGTGATTCCAACTAGTATACAAATTTATTTCCTCCAACCTAGAAAGCTTGAAGTGCTTTCATTAATTTTTCAAACGGTTGAACTAGTTAACCTATTTAATTAATTACAAATATTATATGTTCTGGTTATTCATTTTAATGTGGTTCTTGTAAGTGATATTAACCGGTCACTTACTGGTGCTCTTACCCAATATAGGTAAATCCATAAAACTTTCAATTTGGCCAGTGACGATATATAATGGAGCATAATAATGATCATTATATTTAGATTAGCATAGCTTTTTCAAAAGATTCTTCAAGATTTCAAAGAAACAATAATCACAAAACCTACGCTTAACTTGTAGCAGTTTTTTTTGTATGATTTAATTAAATGCTGAATTGATTAGTAATTAAATATATATATTTTAGATTAAAAAATAGCGTTTGTCAGTAAGCGTAATTTTAGCCCCACTTATCGATTTACTACCTTACCGACGAGGAACTCCTTTTTTGAAGTAGGTAAAAAAGATAAAAATGATTAATAGCTACCACAGAGAAAAGTTTCCTAATTTGAATTTTGAACTTGATAAAAAAGATGACTTCAATGCACAGCATTAAAAACATTTAAGATATATTAGTAATTTGATTCTTAACAATGAATATTTATCAAGTTAATGGTGTAAGAAGTTCCATTACCCATATAATAATAAAAGGCAAACAAACTTGTGCTGAATAGGATTTTTATGTGCTCGCCAAATTTAAGTACATAATTTTTTTTCCATGAAAAATCAAAGGTTCTGTGGATATACCTGTATAATTGTTAGAAAAATATATTACAATATAATTGAAATTTAATTTACAGATGATATGTATGATTGTTCACGAGGAATTTAATCTTGACACTTTACACTTTATTCATCCCCCTGACACGAGACAAATATCGTATCAAAAAGTATATTTGGAGGCTCGTAGCAATCTAATCAATATCAAACATGTTCTTAACCAAAACTAATTAAAATTGCATGTGCAATTGGATCCTGTATAATTAATTCAAAGGTAAAAATTAATAGTTAATTAATAAATTATAGATAAAAATTTTAATACGATTTTGTTATTCTAGTTTCTTAAATTGTCCAGTGTAACATTAATGATTTTCTATTAAAAACGATTACAAACTGAATATATCGTTGCGATTTTCTATACTAGTTTATTTAATAGCAAATTGAATACTGATGGATCGACACAAATGATCAAATGAAGGCAATGCATTTCTAAAAATCAGATTTGTTTCCTAACTTGTGTGTACTTGGAATTGTATGAGAGGTAAGTAAAACAAATATTCGTCGTTGCAAGATAATTGCTCTACCGTAGTTTATCAGCACTTACTGTCGTGGAATTGAAGTCAACCTTTGCGCTATGCAGTTAGTTTCTTTTTATCATTTGTCGACAATCGAGATGCTAATACATATTTTACTGGGCTATGGTATATAATTTTATTCATTCTGCATTAGTATATATTATAGTTGAAGTTGCAAAAACGATAGATGTCTTCAAATTTCCTTTTTAATATGTATTTATAAGCATGACGTATTTATACTCATTTATTAACGTCGGATATAATTGAATTAAAAAATTGGAATGAAACCTTCGGACTCGTTATTTAAGTGTTACAACCATGCAATCATTAGTGTTGATGGTGAGGATGGTTGGAGGGCAGGTAAATGATCACAACTGCGTAGTTATACTGAATAGCTTTATTTGCTCCCACGTTTTGTCTGCGCAAGGGCTGACACGATACTGAAC
>UELU01139385.1:97867-133426 GCA_900490025.1 Megastigmus dorsalis | reverse complement strand
CTTCAAATTTCCTTTTTAATATGTATTTATTAGCATGACGTATTTATACTCATTTATTAACGTCGGATATAATTGAATTAAAAAATTGGAATGAAACCTTCGGACTCGTTATTTAAGTGTTACAACCATGCAATCATTAGGATGAAATAATATCATCTAAATGAATAAAATGATAGAAAAGCACAAATAGATTTGTTATTGGTCATAATAGGGGTGGACAAAATAAATAAAATCAGCAAGAAATATATCTTTTTTGAAAACAACGTTCGCTTTATTGTATATCCTTTCGCTCTTTCATAAATACATTTCCAGCGCTTGCAGACCTTTTGTTTTAAAGTTTCGTACGTTAATAATTCTCACACAATTTTTTATTCACCTTTGCAATTGGATTTTCATGAATTCGCAGTTTATTTAGCACCATTCTCACACGTTGTATTTCTTTCAGTTTATCTCACATTCGTACTCAAATAAACAAATCAGAAACTAGTATTTACATGATCTCGATAATTCTTCTTTTTTTTTTATTCCACCTTGCTCATATGTACACAGTAGTCATTTGTTCGCTTAATAGACGTAATTTGTAAAGACTCTAGAAATATTGAGCTTGGTCTGGTCAGTGTACGTAATAATATTTTTCATTAAACTGTATTTAACTTTGAATAAACAATATCTTTTTTACCTCGTCGAATAAATATCGAATAATTTCTTTCTCATTTCGCATCTTCATCCTTCAGTTAATTGTGATTACATCTGCTCATATTTTATAGCTTCCTCAGCGGTGCAACGTACGGTGAAACATCATCATCATCATCCCAGACGATTCCGGGGGCTGGCTACCTTCTTTTCTTTTCAGTTTTACAATAGTCGTTGCAGGGTGGAAATAAACTAATATTAAAGTGAGATAATTCGGGCACGTTCTCGCGGATCTACAATCGTGCGCATGCGAAAACTAACTTTCGTATTACAAGCAATTTCAACTTGCTCGAGAAATTCTGGAAAAAGGGGGTGGGGGCGGGGCGGGGGGACGCATTATTCGATAGAATAATTTATTTTAGGAGCGCGAGGCGCTGATCCCGCCAGTGAATCGCGCAAACATCCTCCGACGGAAAATGAAATGTTACCGAAAAACTTTATGTCTATCTACCGTTGATATCTTTCATTTTTCTTCTTTATACAACTAGAGTCGTTTACATAACAGAATCCATTTTCAATAGATTCATCGGCGACGTAATTTTTTTCAAAACCTAAAGTTCAATTTAAATTTATTATATATTTTATTTATATACTTTTCATTTTATATTTCATACAAAAACGCGCGCGCTGTTTTTTAATTTTTTTTTCTTCTTTTTTTTTTTTAAATGAGACTTACATTCTCGATCCGATTCCCAAGAGTTTAAACGGAGGAGTCGTTACTCGAACGCGTTCCGAGTCATGTGGTGCTTATTCACATAAAATTCTTTATTTATTTATTTTTTTTTTTTCTTTTGTTAACATCTAAAGTACACCTCAAGTATTTAATAATTATACTCTTTCTCAGGCACCTGTGAATATTTACAATCGAAGAAATGAAGTTGTTTGAGTTTGCGATCTCACCGTGTCCGTCTTGCGCCGCGCTTTAAGCCACTACGACTCCAGCGAAATGCGTTTTTTTTTGTCACCATTTTCCTTTATTATGTATATAAAAGTAATAGTCTGGAGAGGTGTAGAAAAATATGGAATCTATGACGAAGCTAATGAGTTTCATTACTTATAGAAAATATCATTTGATTAACGCACGCTAGACCAAAGGTATATGAATGTATGTCTGTATCATTGTGTGGGTGTGTGTGTGTGTGTGTGAGTATCTCACTTGTTTCTCACGCGGATGTACATTTAAGTTTTCGTCTGGCGATTTACAACTCTTTCGCTTTCTCGTTCTCCTTCGTTACACGCGCTCATGTCACATTTGGCCTTAACGGTGCTAAGAAAAGTAATACGATTCGGTACACAGCATCAGAAGCCATTGATATAGGGGTATTGTTGCTGTTCTCGTTATTGTTCCTGATATTTCTCGATACGATGGGTACAATCTATGCTTATGTGTCTGTGGGTGTGTACCTAAGTCCATCCTCTACGCCCTTATGAATTAGTCCATAATTTTTCTCTTTTGCGTTCGTACAACTCCGAGTTGGGTTTTTCGCCTTGTACGCGCAATTGATTATCTTTTAAATCCGTTTTCTTTTTATAATTTCCTTAAAAAATCGAGATTACCGTAGTCTTCAAAGAAGGCATTATCTTTATTTTTTTTCTTTTTTTCTTTCTTTTTTTTTTGTTAAAATCATTGCGTTTATACAAAACATGCGTTCACTCTACGTCTCTCTCTCTCTCTCGCTCGATAAAAATTCCAGATCTCGCTCGCGCCCCTCGGTACATCTATACAATTAAAAAGTACATAGTGTAAATGAATAGTTGTGCACTTGGTTAGTCGGATTTATAATGAAAGTAGTGAACGAATCGGTACAAGACACTCGCCACACTTCTCCTTTATAATACAAAGACGAAACAGTCCTCGGTAAATACCGAAACCAATGATTATAAACCTCGAGAATACAATGGATATTGCCTTAATTAGTTTCGTATCCAGCTAAAAATATGAGTCTTGCAGGCATCGCGCGATCGACGTCGTCGTAGAAAAATGCCGGTGGCAGCTCGGTCCGGCTGCTCCCCTCGCGGTGTGCACGAGAACGGAGTGTCGACGAGGAGGAAGAAGATGAACAAGAAGACAACGGAGCGATGTACGGGAAGGCCGAGGACGAGATAGTGGGTCAGCCGTTGAGCGCGGCACCGGTGAGATCCAAGTACAACGGGCAGTTCGTCCGAGTGGCGGCCCTCGCGACGCTGCAGAGCCGACGGAAGCTGCACCAGCAGCGCTCGCCGGCCGCCCGGCCTATGGTGTAGCTCAGCTCGAGCAGCCTCCCTAGTGTCCCATTGATGCGCTAGGAGCCCGGACTGGAGCACTCGCTGCTCCTGCGTCTCTTCTCGAGCTCCTGGGCGAGCATCGCCACCTCCCAGTTGTTGTGGCCGTTCTCGTCGAGGTCCTCCTCGTCGTCGTCGTCGTCGCCGTCGCTGAGGCTGCCGCTCGCCGCTTGGGCCGCGATCCCCGCGACCCCGGAGGCCGCTGCGGCTCCCTCGCTCTCGTCGCTCGACTCCACGTCTATCGCCACCTCGTCCTTCCAGATGCTCTGGGGCGTGATGGAGCGCGGCAGGTCCTGTAGCTCGAGGGTCTCCTCCTCGGAGTGCTCCTCCCAGGAGCGTCGATTCTGGGCGGAGGAGTCGGTCGTCGAGGAGGGCGAGGAGTGCCGGCGCCTCGGCCTCGCCGTCAGTACCGTGTCGACCGAGCCGTCGCGCATGAACGGGTGGTCCTCGTTGTCGTCGACGAGGTCGTCCTCCATCGAGGCGTCGTGCTCCGTGCTGTCGCCCGCCGACTCCACGTCCTCGTCGTTGCCGCTGTCGTGCTTCTCCAGCTCGAGGATGCGCGCCTGGAGCTGGGAGATTATCTCGTCGCGCTTGCGGATCTCGAGCTCCAGCGAGGTGAATTGCCGCTCGAATTTCGTCTGGATGGTCTCCTGTAACAATGGGGGGGTTTCGATCTGTTAGAAAACTGTCTGCTGTTTGTTTTCGATGACAGCTGTAGGTATACTAGGTAGCTTGTGAGTTCGATCTCTAGATTCCAGATTCACTTTGCCATCGGTGTTAAATTTTTATACAATGCCGGTGCCAAGGAAAAACAGAAGAAATAAGTGTTACTTTGCGCACATCTCCGTGGCGTCCTACAGTTTCGCACGTATCTATTTGAAAAAGTCCATTTTACGCGCTGTTGCATTGAAATAGTATATTACGTAACTAGCGAGTGAAGATGATTGTGCTAAACGCGCTTGTTACGTATAGTACTGTTTCATATACAAGGTGCGTCAAAGTCGAATGTTTCGTAGCAAGATTATAGTAGCAGCCCTCTATTATATTTTTAAAATTTCTATGAGTACGTTCAGCTACCCGAATAGAGTAATGTGATTATGAAATCTAGATGATTATCTTTTTTATATTAAATATATTATAAATGAATACAAAGAAAATAATAACCAGAGTAAGGAAGAAGAAAAGTGTAAACAAATATAAACATGTATTTTTTTTAAATTATAGCAAATGGAAATGTGTATGGGAAATGAACATTTAACATCAAGGTTACTGTTTTTTTATACGAAACATTTAAATAAATAATTTCAAATATTGAAACTAATATTGAAAATATAAGGAACTAACATTTCAATCAACGTATATACTATGGAGACACCAGGGTTTACAAAGTTTTTAAGTATTTGACATTGAACTTTGAATTAATTTGAAAATTTTAAAGATAAAAAATTTATATGACACAGTTTTAAAAAACTCGATTTATCGCTCGTGTGAAAATATGCGTATGCGTTAAGTTGAGCTTGAATAAACACGTTGTGTCATATACATTACAGTTTGATACATGAGCGAGAAATAAATTTCACCCTCGTGTGAACGTTTGCACACGAATAAAATCACTTTATCGCACTAGTATCGAAATGATCTATTCAAAATGGGTCCATATAAAACAGTGGGTAAAAACTAATTGGTATAAAAATATAATGTAAAATTGCAGGCATTAAATTATATTAATTTATTAAAAATATTATAATAATTTACGTAAGACGATACAGTGTGTATGGAAAAAATGAAATCTTCTTCATTATTTCTGTTGATAAACCTAATCAAAGATAATGTTATAAAAAAGAGAGTGTAGATGTATATTGAACACAAACCTTAGAGAGTAAAAGTTGTAGTTAAAAAAATTAAAGTTTATAATTATTAGTATTAGAATAAGATGTAGAAATAGCATTAGAATTAGAAATAGGTTGTAAAAAGTCAGGTTGACGATCACAAACTGCATGAATAGGTATATTACTCATGTATGATATTATCACGTGGCATAATCATATGAATATTTACCCTTAATTTTACGGCGCGAAAGTGCGTAAATACATCTAAAATGGAATATAAAGCGCTGATGTTAAATTATTTTGTGATCGTCAGCAATCCCATCTTTACTATCCCAAGGTACCCCTTCAGTCAATGCACTCATGGTCGACTAACTGGTATAAACGAACGAATCATTTCTATAGGTATGATTCATTCATTTCGATCGCGCTTCGCAGAGCAACGACCGAAGGGGATCCGCGAGGACGTAACCAAGAAAATAATCTCCTCGCAGGCAGGATGGGGTATAAGTAGCCGCAGCTCGAACTCACCAGCTTCGACTGTAAGACCTCCCGGATGCCCGAGACAAGCTCGCCCATGCACTCGTCCTCCCTCGGCCTAGGCAGCGGCTGCGTCGCTACAACCGCTCCACTGCCCAGAGGACGGAAACTAAGTTTATTGGGCGGTGGTGGCAGTGGCGGTTGTTGGTGCTGTTGCTGCTGCGGCTGGTGCTCCTGGAGCTGGAGCGTCTCGGCGGCCTTGAGGGCCGTCTGCTCGGCGAGGGACGAGGAGGAGGAGGACGAGGCCACCGCCGCGATGGCGGAGGGCGTCACGGGCATCTGCATCTGTTCGTTGCCCGGCGGGCTCTGCAAAGTATACTTGTTAAAGGTCACGCTCTTGGACAGCTTCGAGTGCCTCGCCGCGTAGCCCTCCAGGGTCGGCGCGCGCATCAGTTTTCTCAGCTCGGCCGTGGCGGCCTCGCGGTCCGGCGTGCTCGTCGCCGAAGTTTCCGAACTTCCAGCTCTGCTGCTGGCCGAGAGCTTCTTAAGGATGCTCTTTAGATTTCGCCTTTCTAACGTTTCGTTCTCGGGAGAAAGCTGATCCGGCGACGTTAGCGTGCGGCGCTGGCGCTCCTGCAATGCGTATATCAAGCTCGTTGAGGATAAGAAGGAAGCCACTACTTATGGCTTGCTATAGACCAAATTGACATTGCCCTCTCTCCCATTCTCTCATGCTTGCTCTTTTTTCCTCGTGCAGAGATCTCGTGCAAGTCATTGCGGGCACGGTTTTTCGCAAACTCTCAGTGCGAAGTGAAGCTAACAAATTTCATTCTGATGTTACAGTCTAGCTAAACACTCGTGTATAGACTTATGCAACCTGTGCTGAAGAAACTTTACTTTTAACGTGAAAATAAGCTGATGTAAAAAGTGAAGATATTTTATATTTATGAAGAGAATTCATGGTTTCTTTAATGATGCTTCTATAAATTGAACCCTTCAATTATCGGATGCTGGTGCGGATTTACAATTTTTACTGCAATTTTACTTATTTTAATTTGATACCTTGTTCAAAAAATCCAGCTAGTAAGTTTTATAAAAATTTTCTCACATTTACAGGAAAATTTCACTCATTTACAAGGTAGTATATCTTTTAAGAATAAGAATATTAATTATTAAAGTCATCCTTACTAAAAAAATCATACAATGAAAGTACGTAATGAAATCAGGTAATTAAATCGCGTAGTTTTCACAATATTCTATTTTATTACGTGATTGCTAGTAATTATGTGTCTTTTAGCGAAAATCACACGATTTTCATAAATTGAAGAAGTCTATAAGTGCACGTAACATTGTAGAAGATACGGTTTTTAGAAATCATGGAATTTTTTTTAAATACGTGGTTTTTTACGCATAAATTAATTTATAAAAATCAACCTTCTATTTATACAAGAAAGTTACGTGGATATTTAGATATCTTCAATTTTTGAAAATCATGTATTTTCCCAAAAAAGACTCGGAATTACTAATAATCTTGTCATGAATTTGAACATCAAATCACTTAACGAAACTGCCGGATTTTAATTCGAGATTTGAGTAAGTGATTTTATTACGAGATTTCAGTACGTGATTTTATTACATGATTTCGGTACATGATTTCATTGCGTTTTTATTACATGATTTTTTTGATTAGAGATTAAATAAAATAGATAAAATTAGATGGAATTTTTTATTTGATCGTTGAAGGGTTCGATATGCGTGACTTTCATGTGAGTAATCCATTGTAGTTTAAAAAATAAACTAGAGTCTTCGACAATGACTTTCTAAGCATGCCATAATTGGGTGCTTCTTCTATTAAAATTAAATTAAATCACAAATAAACAGAAGAGTGCCACAACTTTGGATTATTACTGGGGATGCATCTGGAAGCGACGCTATGCTGCTTTTAAGTTTATTTTTGTGATAAGCATTAGCCTGAGCAAAATCCGTGACCCAAAGCTGTGACGCTTTCCTTGTAAAAATCACTGCTGACAGCTATTGGAACATATAAGTATTATAAAATCATTTATATTATTATTATTAATGATATTATTTAAAATTGCTTAGTAGGTAAATGAAAGATTATTTTTGAATCAAATTTTCTATTAAATAAAATCAATTAAGTATGAAGAATATCTGTGATGCATAGAATTAAACTCTCTGAACAATATTGTTTTTTGAAAAATACGAAAATTTGATTTTGGACAGTATAGGAAAATTGAATATTATCTTCAATGTATTGCTTTTTTAACACAAGAATTATCAATTATTTAATTGCCTGTCTCCACTTTACTAAATAAATTGTTGAATTTTCCGAAAATCTTATCATATAATGAAAGTAATGTTAACCAATGGTAAACAGACTTAAATTCTATATCTGATCTATATAAATAATATTGATGAATTAATACAGTGAGCTTATTTTGAAATGCAAACTTCAAATATTTTTTATATATATATATATATCTCATGTATTACAAACAATAATATATTTTAACAGATTTACGAAAGTGGATTTATTTTAAAAGTTATGGAATCTGTCAAAGATGAATTTACTTTTTTCTTTATAGTTTCTGTACATTGTATTTTATCATCAGAGTTAAAACTCATGAATGTTCGATATTCTTCATAACATTTATATTTATATCGAATATAAATAATTGAAACTATTAAATGAAATCCTGGATAATTGCTAACGAACAAATAAAGAATAGAATTACTGAATAATCGACAATAACTATAATCGATAAAATTATTAAAAGGTATTTATCATTATCGGTAAAAATTATAGCATAGTCCCATAAAATTTAAAAAATTCATATTTTGACAAGATTATATTGCAAAAGCAGCAGTTAAATTGATAAATTCTTAATTAATTTGCAAAATATTTTTGTAAACACACAGAAAGCTTTCGCGCGCATGCTGCTCTACATCGAAAAAAAAAATTTAGCTTAATTTAATCGAATTTCAAGTGTACATCAATCTCTTAATGATGTAAATTTACGAAACGCGCGATCGTATGAAAGCGGTGAATGCTACTATATTGCGCATAATTATTATATGCAATATTCGTTGTTCGGAAGCAGTAACGGCTAATAATTAATTCAGCTACTATAGATACGTGACGCCTAAGCAAAGAATGCTCTTGCGTTGAAGCAAAATCAAACTAGGTCGATCGTAACGATCGGAGAAAAACAAAAAGAAAAAAAAAATCGAACGAGGCGTCGCGAGAGAACGGACAAGCTTTCCGAATTTTCGTCACATCATCCATTCCAGGCGATATATAACCGACAGATCGACCGAGCGCGTAAATTCACGAGTCGCGAATAATTAATTTTCTTAATAGGTCGCCCGACAGCTTCTATAATATACGGTAAACAATGAGAATCCGGCTAATACAACGGTCGCGGCAGTAATCGAAAAACAACCAACCCCCGCGTGTCGCATATAATTAAAGACACTCGGGATCTCCCGCGGCTGGAGAGGAGCAGGGTCGGCTCTACATCAGCGCTGACCTCGCGGGTTAATTACCGATCGCGGCGATGGCGCGTCCAGCGGAACAACTAATTAAAACGGCCGCGCGCACGGCGCTCATCACGTATATATATACGTGTGCCTCATGAGCGAGTCGGCGAGTTGGCCCAACAACTCCGTACACGGGTGCAAGCTGCACAGGGAGAACGGTACCTTGTTGAGTTTGGCGAGCTTCCGGGCGTACTCGATCGCGCAGGCCTCGGAGTGGCTCCTGGTGAGGTTGCCGTCGAACTCCGCCTCGGCGTTCTCGCCGCAGTCGAGGCTCGAGCTGCGCACCGCCTTCTCGAGCTCCGCGAGCTTTTGCCGCTCGTTCAGGATCTTGAGCTTCTTGACGAAGGGCAGGCCGCAGTACTCGGGGGAGAGGTCGTCGACCGAGGCGTACATCTTGGTGGTCTGCTGGCGCAGGTGCACGAGGCTCTGGCGTATCTGGAGCTTGCGGGCCGGCGAGGCGCGGCTGCTGCCGGTCAGCGAGCGGTGGTGTCCCTGGCTCGAGCTGCGCACCTTGACCTCGGCCTTGCCCTTGGCCCCGCCGATCCCCCCGGCCCCGGCGCTGCTCCCGGTCGTCTTGATCGAGGCGTCCTTGAGCATAGCCCAGGGCTTGCGACTGGCGCCGTTCTCGGCCTCGACCGACGACGAGGTCGGCGAGCGGATCACGATGACGCCTGCGCTGGTGCTGCTCGTCGTTTTTGTTTCGTGCTGCTCCGTCGACACGAAGATCTCGCTCTCCTCGGGTATGACGCTCCGCGGTAGGAGCGGCTCCTTGGCGACGATGCTCTCGCGGTCTATCACGAGGTCGGGTTCGGCCTTGGATTTCATGTGCAGGAGCCGTTGGAGCAGCGGCACCGCCACGATCGACGAGCTGCTGCTCGGATTCTGCACCTCCACCGTCGTTTGCACCTGCTGCAGCGTCGAGTTAGAAAAAAAAACGTTTGATTAATCTCGTGGCGCAGCGATTGTCACTTTATATTTTATCGAATTTTTCATGGACAAATTTCCTGATTCCCTGGCGCTAGAATATAATCGAATTACATTTTGATAAAAACACTTTTATTTTTACTTTTATTTCAATAGTTTAAGCGTGATTAAAAAATGCTTTTTCATCCATTTTAAATAAAGCTGGACAAGTTATAATCTGCACTTTTATAAAATTAACCAAGGCTTTTATGCTTTTCCTAGTAATTGTATGCAAAGTTTTTTTTTATTGTTGTCTGTACAAGGCTCTTTTGATTTCTTTATTATATCGTATCGTATCGAACTACGCCATTCAAAGTTCATAATTTATAGTTGTTACATTATCGAATCAATTTCTATCATTTGTATCTTCTGTTATGCGCTACTTTTATGTATTTTTTGCCTAGCGGGCCAAAAATACCACTTTCTCTTCCGGCGTCTGTTCGAGAATGTTGTTCTTTTGTCCTCGCTAGGCAAAAACAATAGTATACACTGCCCAAACCGAAGGCGATTTACACGATTGGACTGTGCAAGTTTTTTCCTCCCTAGTGGAAAAATATAACTAATACCAGCATATAGTTTATAAAATCATTTTAAAAAAGCGTAAAACGCCTATTAAAAGATTATTACGAAAATTATTCAAAAATTAAATGCTCAAAAATCTTTTATGTTACAGTATTACTGAATATTTACACTTTAATCGACGATAGGAATACGATAATACCAGTTTAATCTTCTGCTTTGACGCAGGTGATTGCGTCCCCGCAAGCGCAAATTCTAATCAAATCTAATCACACAATCCCATTGATTAAAGAGACGATGATGAATTATAACGTTGTATACATATAAGGATTATGAAAGCAGATAATGTACTAGCAGTAATTATAGAATATAATAATAAATAGATTTTATATATATAATTGTTCATAAAATACTTATTAATTTTAATTAAATTTATATATATCTAATATTATGCGATCGTCATAGCAAGGAATTAAAACAAATGAATGATCTTATACTATAGAAATAAACTCCAGAAAGTATTCAACATCCATCAATTCATTATAATGAAATAAAATAATTAACCTATAAATCAAGAAACACTGTTCATTAATCGATACATAATGTGTGAATAAATTCTTGTTACTATTTCTGTGCTATGTATATTTAAAGTTTAATATATTAATACTAATTATGCATATGAATAATAACATTATTATAATCAATGTGAAAACTTAAAAAAAAAAAAAAAATATAAACTACGTTTATCGAAGGATATGACCATCGGTAAAAATTGAAATCTTCGCTTCGCTAGATGGTCACACGTTAATAACAATTTCGAGTTGATTACCATGGGTTTTTTTTTAAATTTTATTCAGTAGAGTTTCGCTATGCGAGAGTGAAATACAAGAGTTCAAAGCCCATAAGCGAAAACCCAGCCGCAAAAACTTGTGCACGCGTACCTGTTCGGGTATCAGACTGGAGCTCTCGACGAGGTTTCTCTTCTCCTCCCTCTCCTGCTTCTCCTTGAGGAGTCTGAGCCTCGAAAGGAGCGGCAGTCCAGCACCGAGGGGCGAAACAGGTGGCTCCGAGGCCGAGGTGCACACGTCCTGGCTCTCGTCTATCCTCGTCTGGCGCCTGAGCTGCGGCCCCTTGGACGTCAGGGGCTGCAGCTCTAGGCTCTCCTCGGGCCTCGTATTCCTGCGGCTCTTCCTCAGCACGTTCTTCAAGCCCTTGACGTCGCTCTTGAGCTTGTCGACGATGCGCTTGCCGGTGCTGTTGTCGGAGGAGTCGTGGCCCGGCGAGGGTGGATGACGGAAGGAGCGCGCGACTCGTTGCGCCTCCCTCAGACGCTTCTCGCCCAGCTTCTGGAGGATCTCCTGGGCTTCCGGGTAGTCCTTCAGGGCCGCCAGCACATCCTCGCGCGACAGGCTGAACAGTTCGGAGTAGCCGACCGAACGTACGTCCGCTGTGCGCCTGTGTGCAGTTCACAATTTTCGGGACTCGATTAGTCTATACCTGTTAGTCGCGCTCAGGTTTAATTGGATTAACGATAACATTCCGCGATGACTTTGCCACTAGGAATTATAATTTAATTTTCCAAGATAATTGAATTATTCCGATTATAATACGTCAGATAAACGTACGTTTATAACGAGTTTGAATAGTTGAAAAATCGGATCGGTTAAACCGGTCAAAAGGTTTTCGTCTGTTCACTTGTGGCATTTAAGAAGAAAACATTATTTGAACGTATTTAAAGTTTTATTGGATTTGCCCTGTTTAAATAATGTCGTTATTCGTTTAAAAATAATACATGTACTTATAAACATTGAAGGTAGTACTAGAAATACATTTTCGAGTGCGTTATAAATTTTTAACGAAATTTCCTAACGGCAAAGTAAATATTTTCTATACATTGTATATACATATAGGTATCACCTTCTCAAGCTCTCATATCCCCTTTATTCATCCAAGCTCAAATTTTTCACGCGTATTTATAACTTAGGGTCGAACGGGAAGAAATTTTAAAATAAATTTTCGTTCAGCTGTAAATAATTACAACACCCCCCATCGCACGTAATCAAATTTATTAAGCTTCGGCAACTCTAAAGGTTATTTTTTTTCAACCCTCTCAACACCCACCCCTATCGATTTTTATTGCAAATAACTCTTAAAAAAGGTTCAATCCATATTATGTGAGCCAAATTTTTGTTAACGCTATAATAGTTTCGATTGACAATTATAATATTAAATAATGACAAGCAAATCTGGTTTAAGTACACGAAATGATTTTTCCCATCTAAGAACCAATTAAACTATTAGCAACAAGCAAATTAACGCCTATGGGTGGTCATGCGTTAATAACTTGGAGCAGTTGGAGAACACCGACGCAAACGGAATTACACCCGCGAATCTTCTTAAAAGCCGAATGTCTAATAAACGAGTAGTGTCAGCAAGTAAGAGGGAACAGTTAATTAATGGCAAAGTCAAAGAACGAACTACAGCCGCCGATGCAGTGACTGTGCGGCGACCGTGGCAAAATTAATTACGGACAAGAGAGAGAGAGAAGGGGCATAGGGACAATCGACCTACTTATTGAGCCCGTCGAGGTTGAGGATGCCGATCTCGCCGAAGAAGTCGCCGGCTTTCATTGTGGTGAGGACCCTACCGGTTTCGCTGATTACCTCGAGGATCCCATCCGCTATGATAAACATCTCTCGCGCCACCTCGCCCTTACGACATATCGAGTCGCCGGGTGTGAATATGTAGGCCTTCATCTTTAGGACGAGGTCGTGCAAGAATTCCGGCTGGCACTCCTGCAAATCGCAACAAACAAAGGTAAATTTTATCTTGGCCCCTCGACTGACTTTGTGGTTACATATGTATATGTGTGTGTGTGTAATCGTTTGCACACTTTTTATCTCGCTCTCGTAAATATTGCGAGTAGCGTCACGGGGCCACGGATACAATGCATTCGAAACAAAATCTTATAGATAATAGCGTACGTTATTGCTAAAACATCTACATACAGATAGACAATCTTACACGTGTATACATGTTAATCGGTTCATTCGTATACGTATGTTTGTTTACCCAATCAAGAAGAGCTGCAGAGCAAGTAGATATACGTCGGTCTTACCAGACGCGACCTTTTCTACTGCGGAGTACATTGACACAGCTGCGAAACGTGGAAAATATATATATTGAATACCACTTGATCAGGCGATAGGATTCTTCTGTAATCTCCCGAGTCCTGTATAGGTGTTAAGGGTAGCCAGACCAAGATACAAGATAAAAGAAAGGACATCCTTTGCTCGATAAATAAACCACGCGTCGCATCTCAAAAAGCCGTCGCGTCGCCGTCAAAAAGAATCCATCAACGGTGGTGGGACGGCAGCTTCGCTTTTGCGATTCGTCTCTCCAGTACGATAATGACGGGTCATTAAGGGACTGCCTACTTTTTTCGTCCCTCGCACACGCAAAAATCTCACACCCGTTTTGTTCGTTCTCTGCGCTTTGCCAATTACCAGTCGGCAAAGCCCTAATGACAGACTCGTATAGGTTCGTGTTTTTTCTTCTTCCCTCCCCGTTCCCTTCCCCTTATCCATGTCGTCGAGACGCGAATTCGGCTAAGCCAAGTTGACGTCTTTCGCGTATACACATATTAAGCGGTCTATCGGAGGTCGTGCAACGAGGGAGTCGGGGGAGGTCGAGGTGTCGAGGTTCTATAACCCGTCTGTGCACGGCGACCTACATCGTCGTTAAAATGGCTTTCGTGCCTTGTGTGTGCGCGCGCGACTAGTGAGGGAGAGAGAGAGAGGATAACGAGATCCATCGGGGATGTCGAGTGCAAGTCTGAAACGAACTACGCTCGTCTCTCGGTGTGTGTGTGTGTGTCTCGCTTTGTACTAAATTTAACCAATTAACGTGTAGGACGGCCTTTGCCTCGACGCACTTGCGCTTAGAGAGAAAAAGAGAGAGCCGTGGACTCTGCTGTACTCGGCCACAAGTCCTTTCGAAATTTAACTGTGCGGTGCTGGACAACAACGGTGCCCGCGAAGACAAGTAATATTGCGCGTATATATCGTGCTGCTCGTTCGGAATTAGAAAGTAGAAAAGATCAGTTTTAGTTTTAGCGATATAATTATGTGCGTATAAAGAATATAAGGTGAATATGCTCGTTTTACTTAGTGCCCCTTTCCGATCATTTAGAGAATAACACTCAATTTATAATAACTGATAGTTTTTGTAAATTAATTACTTCAATGAATCTCGAGTTAACTTCTAAATATTGCGTGATCATAAGAAGAGGAAAACAAAGGGAGCAGATATAGATGAATAAGTGAAAAACGTGGAGACATTTTCTCATAATTTGCTTCGAAAAATTACAACAAATACCTAGAAGAATTACATACCGAGAGCTTGTTATTAATACTATTTCATTTACGAATCTGAATACAGAATATTTATTTTACACGGATTTCGCTGAATATGCATTATTGCGTATTCCGCAATGATATACTTAATCGAATCCTATGGACATTTTATTTTAAATCTGCTATTATAACAAAATTTAATAAACAATTTGAAGCAGATTACAATAAGTAGTATGCAATGTACATTTTAATCAATGATAAAGTAAATGAATTTGGTCTTCAATAATGTTATTATGTTTATAAATTTAGCAGTATGTCTGACTAAATAGTTTTTTACTACTTTTAATACCGTTAATCTGTATTATACACATTTTAATCTAATCTTATTTCATTCGTTTGGTACAATAATATAATCAAGCAGTATTTATCCTAATTTTAATATATTTTGTAATAATAATTCCTTCTGATTGAGTAGAACTTATGAAATTACAATTTCATAAGTTATTTTATTTTTCTTTCTAAGCATGTCTGTAGTTACCTCTACTAACCCGAGTTACGAACGGTTGAACAAATGCTTTAATTAAAATTCAAAGGAAACGATATTACACAAGTGGAAACATCCACAAGATAGAAAGATATTTTCTTTTGTACTCGATCAACAAATTGTTTTAATGAAACATAAATAAGACGATCTCTTGTATCAAATTGAGTTTTTATTAATACCTTCATTATTCTCCTCCACTGGATTCTGATCGAAATGTAAAATTATTGATAACTGATACTAATAATGAGCTTAACTTCTTATTGAGTGCTTAAATCAGACTTTCAATTCAGCTACAAACTAATTCAATACTCCTTTTTATCAAACAAAAAATCTGAGATGAATATAAATTATCGAATAATAAAACTTAAGAATGAAAACAATAATAATATAATTAGTTTACACGTTTAATCTTGATTTAATAAGTGTGAAAATAATTCTAATTAGAGTTAGCTTTATTTTAATTTGAGTTAGTTTTATTTATTGAGATTTAGCGTTTATATTTGATTATGAAGCTGTATATAGTATTTATTTTATTTGAAAAATAAAGTATTATCATAAAAATTCAAAATAAATATTCTTTATTTAACAATTATTTTTTAGTTATAATTAACTAATGAACAATATTGAATTAAGAAAAAGTAATGAAATTGACAATAAAAACTGTGTGTTTGGTCAATTTTTGTCTCGTTCGAGTTTTGCAAAAGATAATAGCTCCTATTTATCTAGGAATTACTTAAAATCTTCATCAAATCTAATTAAACACATTCCTCTTTTATTGTCTTTTTACCTTTTTTCATTACAAATATTAGCTGCAGCAGTTAATTGAAATTCTTATTACATAATATCTAAAACAAAGAACCTTCTATTCTGTCTTTTTAAATATTTGCTCTTTTCTTCCTTTTAGCTCTCCTTCATTTATTAGCATTTTTCATTTTCTCATTTTTAGTTTGACCCAGTCCCTTCTTTTGAATTAGATTGTTCACTTATTAATCGAGAATTTTTAATTCTATTTAACTCTTTGTCAAGAATTAAAACGAGTGACTCATTTATGAATCTCCGTCTCGTAAAGAAAAAAGCGAAACGTCAAGGAACAATGGATTCTTCTGTTCTCATAAAGCTGAGCTTTTTGCGAAATTGATTAGACATATTTTAAATGCATTGCAAAGATGTCGCGGAATAATATTATTCGTACACATTATGCATAAATATATAATCTTAGTTCACAGATTAAAATTATGATTACAGAATTTGATTTGCAAAACTTTAATGAAAATGCCGAAGTGTACACATTAAACAGTCGTCGTCAATGGAATCTGCACTTTTTGTTCTCCACATTGATCACGCGTTATCAAAAATCGGTCACGATATTTAATATATATATATATATATATGCTATTCATCAATGTACTTCCTGTCTCTCAATCCTCTATCCATCCTCGCGTCTCGCAGTCGTTTTCAACACTCTCTTTCTCTCTCTCCTCCTAACGGCGATTGTCGCTATTTTGTTGCAAGGAATTCCAAAGGTGACTTTCTGCGACTTTACCAAAAGAGTTCTCGGCTTTTCATCTCCCCGGGCTTTTTGTCCCGCTTCTCTCTGTCGTTTCCCTCCTACACTTGTGTTTTATAAGGGAAAGTCCAAGACGTGCCCGCGCGCGCGCGGCTGTGTTTCCTACTCGTACTCCCTCTCGTGTTCCCTCGTGCTCTCTTATGTGCGCGCACCCCAACCGAGGAATCCAAATTTATCGTCGCGATACTTTTGGCGCGTGACTAGGATGAAGAAGACGAAAAAAAATTCATTTCGTAGTCGGTTCGTGCGAGCAAATACGAAGGAAAAGTTTCGTGGCTGCGTCGGCGCCGCCCCGAGAAAGATACTCCCCTTACATGCTCATATACGCATGCAAGCCCCCAGCTAGCGACAGATTTTCTCTTTCTATTCTCATTTTTGTCATCGCGGCTCGCTTCCCCCCTCGCCGATGCGTTTCTTCGTTCTGACCTGTTTTCCTATCATTTTTGGTTATCGTCTACGTTTTTTTTGCACGAGACCATATACAGCTGCTTTTTTTTTCTTCTTTTCATTTCTTCTTTTTCAACGACATTCGGTGAGTTAAAGCAATACGTATAGCCCCGGCGAGGGAATGCGCTTTTATTGTCAGTAAAAAAGTTGGACGTTTACGACAGAACTATTCTTATTGAGCATAAAAGACTATGAATGAAAAAAAAAAAAATATGGATTTCTTAGTTTAAGAGTAAAGTGTATCATAAAAGTAGTAAGTGAGTTATCAAAAATGTTTATGCTTTTATTGTTAACATTTCTATCGTATGTAAAAGTTTCTTTGAAAAGTGAGAATAAGAAATTAATTTGTACTAAACGTTAAATATCTTTACAGATTATAATCGCTGCAGTTATAAAAAGTTCATGAAAAATGTTTACACGTGTTTAATAGTAAAAATCTTGTCTAATAGAAAAGAAAATTATTGGAATTTCCATAAATATTGTGTTAAATATAATTTATGCAGTGGTATTTTTATTTTTCTAAGCATTTCTAAGTAATTTTACATCAAAGAGGCACATCACTATAAGAACTCTTTAATTATTAGATTGAAATTGTATCAATTTGTAAAATACGACATTTTAATCAATCGAAGCTACTATCACTCGCAAATGAAAGAGAGAAGATCCACTGTTAAAGCTTTGATAGGCATTATTTGGTAATGTCTATTATTTAATGCAAAACTCTTTTGTGACTGACAATATGTAAATGAAAATCGACGCCCTAATGTTCGTTGATCAAGCAAGTGAAAGCGATTCGCTCAAAGGTTACCGATGGCGTTTATTACTAGCTAGACCCCAAATCTATCATCAATTCCAGTTAATTTGATCTTTTTCATGCTTAGCCATCCATTTTGCTTCACGTTTACAGTATAGATCAATATCGACAAAGGACGACCATCTATAAGTCTATTCTCGTGCAATCTCGAGGAATTACAGAGTGCAGGAGTGTATATGTGCCGAGTCACTTTCCATCAGACTTATACATATATGTACCCCCATTAAGCTTCTCTTTCACTTGCGTATAAGAACGGCCATATCAACGGCCACATTCATTTTATTCTAAGAAAATCTGCTGCGATCGTTTTGAATAGCCAATTTGCTTTCTTTGAAAGTGCCGCGACGCGCTGCCGCCGTCTTCTGTGATCGTGGTGGTTTCTCTCTATGCGGTTTGCGCATTCGCGTGCGCTCTCCTTTTTTTCTGGAGGACAATCGGACTAATAAAGTTTTGAAATGTCGAAAGTCAGTATAGGGAATCTAGAGATTTACATTCTGCGAAGATTCGGATGGAGAGAGAGAGAGATTTAAACTCAAGGGTTTGAATTAAACGAGGTTCAAGTATACATTTTTAGTTTATTTTATTATTAAAGTTTACTAACTCCATCGGTTAGTTATCAGTACAGTCAAAGATGACCAAAGCTATATACCATTAGAACCGCATTAAAATTTGTAAATAGGAGATTTAGAGGAACGAAAGCACTGAATAGTCGGACTTAATGAATCTATATTACTTTTTAATGCTTTTTTTTTATTTTAAAATATGCGCAAATATAATGTCAATGTAATTGCCTGAAAGATGTTATATATTGTCCAAAAATAATATCGGAAATTCTTCGTTGATAAAGATATACATTAAATACGATCGCAATTCATCGACTCGATAAAAATATGACTAATGTTAAATTTACCAAATAACATTTTGAAGGTGCGAACAATTTTCATGCCTGTATACGGAAATATTTCGAGAAGCGAGTAATAGAATCCAGCAAACGTCGTTCACGAGCTCTAGTGGTCTTCTCATTTTTCAATTTGTCCCGATCGATTCGCGCATTCCCCTCCCCCCTAAAAAAAAAGGATAGAAACAAGCAAAAACTCCGGTCGGATCTGGGAAAAAGGGGTGAGGATAAAATTTGCCGATATCACGTTGTTCGTATAGCTACAGACGCGCGGCATTCTCCGCGTCATCCTCGGAAAAACAAAAGGGCGTTCACTGTTTCTCCATCGCTCTCCACTCTCCTCTCCTCGAGTCGTCTGACAATCGAGCGACCAAGCCAAAGGATTCGCAAAAAAAACTTGGCCAGAACGACGACGACGACAACGACAATGGGTTAGTCGGGCCGAGATGACGGATTATACATTAGGTATCGTCGGAATATGAACTACCTCTCAGCGCGTCGTCGGGGCTTTGAAAAATATCCGAGTTACTATAAAACGCTTAGTTCATGAGGAGAAGGTGGAGCCCGTGTGCCCGGAGAGTATAAAGAGATAACAAAAAGAAAGGGAAGGACGAGCATAAAAAGGTGTATTATATAGGGCTGGTGCCGCTGCTAAGAGAGGAAAGTTCTCGCGCGAAAAACTTTCCCTCGCGTGTGTGTATATAGCATTGAGGAGGGAGTTTTCTCGACGGGGGAGATTGGATGGGGGGGGGGGGCTAAGTACGGATACCACTGTAACTAAGTTTGATCTATTCCATCTTTAACTGCGTGTATATGACGCGCTTGTTACCAAAACTTACTTCTTGGAATCCGGGCGTTCGGAGGGGGGGCCTCGGAGATGCTTCTCTCGTCTCTAACTAACTCTCTCTCTCTCTTTCGAGGTATTATCAGATCAATTCTTACTTTTGCCGACTTATATGCCGCCGTATGAACTCCGCCGTTGTGGAATATATTTTTACCTGCATATCTGTATATGTGTCAAAACAATGACGACTCTTAGTCCATTTTGATCAGTAGAGACAAGTGATAGTGTGCCTACGTTCTTTCAGATTCTTAATGTTACACGCGTTATTCCAAGATATTACAAATTATTGAAAAAGTCGATATCGATCGATGAGATTTATTCTATTTATTCTATTTATTCTATTCATTCTATTTGCGTTTCGTATACGCGCCGATTTATTTATACCGACCTACAAATTGTGCGCAAGTTTATGGCTGGGAATATCGTTAAATGAAACTCGGTCTTTCGTCAAGTTTTCATGTACTTACTGCATATTATATATCCATGTATTCGTGTAAGAATTTTTAATGAGAAATTCTGAAAGCTTTCCAGCATCTCGGAAAAGTTTTGGCCGGTAGCGAATGCGAGCGAAACTCGAGAGTAATAGTTGTAACGAGACCTCGAAACAACACTTTTTTTGTAAAATGTCAAGCAAGAGCAGGACTGTTTCTCATATTTCAGTCATACCTGACGCTTTTACGTGGAAAGCATGTTATATATTTTCACTTACGTTCTGCGGCGCTTCTCGTTTACGCTTATCATCGTGTACAATCTTTAATTTATATAATTACCCTCGTGCTATTTCTTATTTTATTAAGTTCGTTCTGAAATTCGATTCTTACAAGAATTATATCCTTTACTTGCAATGTTACCTATCTTATTCTTTTTAGTTCTAGAAAACTATCTCTTTTATCAATAGAGTTAAAGACACACTTATTCCGTAAAATAAAAATTTACTTTTTTCAAAAAACATTCCTTAAAGAGATCGAATTTTACTCACAAATCAGGCGTATTTTTGATTGTAACAATTCATAAGCTGCAAGTTAACTAAAACAAACTAAATAATTTTCAATCTATGTTTATTTATTACACTAATGTTATTTATGACTCCAATTATTATTATAAAAATTGTTGTACCTATTACGTTGAAGGATTTTCTAAAATTGTACTCGGTAAGATGTATTATTTAGCAGTATCGCTTTAATCGACCCCGCAGTAATTCTTTAAGCACGCACTTAATTAATCCCGTCACAATTCATTCGTGCTGTATCTCTAACATTAAAGCAGACAGGCTGCCGCGGATCAGTTTAACGAAATCTAATTATACAAAAGATAATTAACGATAATGACTTTGCCGTGCGTTAAACTTACTACCGGTTTTGCGCCGAAACGGCGTAAAGATGAGTTTTGCCTCTCAAGTCAGGCTATATTATTTGCTTAAATTGTTACAAAAAAAAAGAAGAAGAAAAGACAGGCGCCAAATTTTCGAAAATAACAAGTGCGAGTTTTTCCAGGAGTAAAGCCATCCGTTTTAATGGTCGGTCATTAAACGAAGTAGACGAAAAAATAAAGTGAAGAGGAGAGGAAAAAAAAAATCAGCGCCGATACGAAAGAAAAGAATACACACATGGGTTGTAAAAAATCAGCTTAACAAGCGCGACAAAGTTCCGTTTCAGTTTTCTAACGAGTTAACCCGAGAAGGGAAGAGAGAGGCGGGTCGTGTCAGAGGGACCGGTAGAGTGGCCGCAGAGAGCCAATAAAGCAGATTATACGGTCTCACCGTTTGCCCCTATAGCGATTCGCCGCCATCTATGGGCGTTAGCTCGGATGCAAGCCGCGCGAATCGCCGCTCGAGCATCGATGAAATATTTCGCATTATTCCCTAGCTGATGGGGTTGTATATATATATAGTCGTGGTGAAAAGGAGAGTGTGTAAGAGGTACGTTATAAGCTTTTGTTGCTGCAGCTAAAGCTCGTGCGCGCGCGATACTCGTTTTTCTTCGCGTGGCAGCCCCTTTCGGGCGAACGACGTCTTTTTGAAGCCGCAAGTAAATCATCGACCTTATTATATCGCGGCTGTCAACTCTGCTGGAGAATTCGTGTTTTCTAACGCTCTTTATTGCCCGTTATTTTTCGACTTTTCTTATACTGTTTTCAATAGTTGTTAAATATTGTTAGCCATGCGCGAAATTTATTTCCAGTGATTCAATACAATATTTGATAGCTCCAATCGTTTTGGAAAATAAGGCAATTAGGCTGCTTTGATGTGTACCACGAATTAGCATAGCTCGGATCCGCGAAATGTCCTTCAATGAGTTCGAATCCCTACGAAGTGATTCGCGAAATTGTCTTCGGATTCTTCGCTAATTAGTTTATTCCGTTAAAGTAGTTTTATCCTGCTTGTCGATTTTACGAGATTGTTTAGGCAACTATTTTAGAATTAACTTAAGCTGGTGAAACTAGTTCCAACCTATTAGGGGTATACGGTTAATACGAGTTTGCTGCTACAGTGATCATCAATTATTTGGAACTTTGTATCGGGCTTGAGCTGGGTTCAGCTTGAAATTTAAGTCCATCGATTTGCATGAACTTTGTCTGATACTCGACGATCGGAAAGAAATCACAGTGACTCCGATATTTTTGAAATAATTTTCACCCCGACTATTGTTACCTGTGGAAAAGAAAAATATTGTATTATAATAAACTATTCAATACGCGCACACAATTATTGCGGAAAAGTGTGTTTCATTTGAACCAAGCCAATTATTATTATTATTTATCTTTTAAGAAAAGTAAATAATTGCTACTTAGCCGACATGTGTCCGAGCGAAGCAAACAAATTTGTATATCAATCGTAATAATAGGACTGCAACCAAAGTAATTTCAAAATCTAAAACGAAACACAAGCTTTCGCATATATATATATATTATATTCTCGAAATGTATCTTACAAAACTATAGTCAGCTTATACAAGTCTATGAAGCATGCGCGCACACACACCTCCATTAAACACAAAAGCATCTACGTTATACAGCATAAGCATCCGACACACATAAGCTGCGCATGCCATACCACATTAAAACAGATAACACACGCACACACACACACATACACACACAGACACAGACTCAGATACATACTGCAGACTTTCCTCCTCGTCGTCAGAGTCCAAATATAGCAGCGATACGCGGCCGTTTATCGCTCGCGCTACCGAAAGCTCACATTTACACACTGCTGCGAAGCTTCGCGCATGCGCACTCGCACGGAAACATGAAATTGCGATCGGCGTCGTCCTCATCATCGTCTCGTCGTCGTAAAATTAACGACAGCATCTCGCACAGCCACAAAGAGAGAGAGAAAGAGAGAGAGAGGTAGAAAAAAAACGATCGAAACGAGGAGGATCGAGGCGCGAGACGAGAGTAAAAAGTCTGCAGAGACCAGCAGAAAAAGGCCTCATCGTCGCGTTCCCCTTGGGCCTCTATACACGTATGCACCGTAAAAGGGGCGACAGAGCGTTTTTTATTGCTTCTAAACTTCCTTTCTCTCTCTCTCTCTACACACACACACACAAACAGACAGCGAACGAAGGCGCGATCATCCGCATGTATATCCGTGGCCTCTTTTCTCTCTGCTCGCTCTCCCGGAGAGCAGAGCAGCTGCTCACCTGAAAGATGGTGACCTTCTTGAGGACCGAGAGATTGACGTGTAGGGCCAACTCGGTCTTGAGCTTGTCGGGCAGTAGTCCAAGGGCGGTGTTGATGTCGCCGCCACCCTGTATCCTGCCGCGCGACCAGCTGTAGTCGTACCATCTGAGTACGCGACGCTTCATGCCACCCGGCACCTTGTGATGTCTCATGTAAGTCTTGGCACCGTCCAATAGACGCTCGAATTCCAACCGATTGGCGTTGCGATTGGTTATGACGTTGCCCACCTGGCCGACTATCGTTGCGAAGATGAAGACGCCTATGAGGTAGCTCACGATCGTGAAGACGTATCTAGAGATGTTTCGGGGGGGGAGGAATTGTGTGTGTGGGTTGGCGGGCACAGACGGAGAAGACGGAACAAAAAGAAAAACAGAGACATAGGTCAGTCGTGAAGCTCTGCGCGAGAGACGTCGCTCATCTCCCGCTGGACAACATCTGGTAATATAATTTGCTCTCTCTTTTTTTTTGCTTTTATACTTCTTTTTGCGTTTTCGTTTTGTTGAGAGTGGACGAGCGGCCCCCGCCGGAGCCTTCCTCCTCCTATTTTTTTTTTTTTTCTTTTGTTTTGCCTTTCTTTCTTTGACGTGTTTTCTATTCGTTTTTTTGCTTGTTTTTTTTTCTCTTTTGCAATTCTCGGCCGCGACATCGCGAGTCTGCGATATTTGCCAGATCTTTACGCGAGAAGAACCGTGTCTTCGCGCTCTCTCGACTTTTCACACTTTGAGTCTATGTTTTCATTCTCTTTTGTCTTACGAACAACTATTGGTTTTGCTTTTTTGTTTTCAATGTAACATATAATTCTACCGTTTCTTTCGCGACTCTCATTTCTATACTCTCTATCAGTCGTGCATCCTCAACACCATGCAACTCATTCACACCAAATCAATAATAATCAGTAAAATAAATGTTAAAGAAGCCTTTTTTAATTCATCGAGTAAATGAGTGAAATGTGATCGAAATGCTAATTATGCTTGTGTCGTAAAACTAAATCTTAAACGCACGCTGGCGAAAGATTTCAAATTAAGCTGGAACATCGAGGAAAAAGTTTTTTTTTCTTACTCAGACGGGGTTTTGCGAGGCCATTGAATTTTTCTCATTTCGGCCGAGGGAAATCCGTTTTATGTAATTTGTAAGTTTTTACACTGCCCGACATGGTAAGCAGTTCTATTAAAGTTTATCAAAATGGGAGGGCTAGGATTTAGCATTAATAGTTTTTTCTTCTTCTTCATCCCCCTAAGAAGTTATTACCGAGTAACTTAATTAGTGGCCAAGCTGATACTGGATAAAAGTTTTTCTTTTTTTTTTTCAAGCCTCTGCGATGAAGCAAGAAAGTTTCCAGCAATCGTTATATTATTAATTTTATGTATAGCAGCGAAATTCCACAAACACAGTATCCTGATTCTGAATGCTCTGATTGCAGTCTCTTAATTAGGATTGTATAAACGCACTATTCGAATATATTTAACCATAATTAATGTGTGTTAAATTTATTGGAACGCGCAAAGAATTATGGAAAATTAAATCCTTTAATACCGTTATCACATTTTATTACAACCAGCGCATTATTGATTTGTCAATAATGAATTCGGCATTACAGTGGTTAATTAAAAATAAAATTGAATTTCTGTATACAGGTAATGCATAATCATGCTGCAGTATTGCACAGTGAACTATGGGTACGCGATAGGTATAAATAACGTCATATAACGTATAATAACAGTTATTGAAATAATTGGTAAACATAGCTATCAAATAAAAGGATGTTTTTAAGCGTTGCTAATATATAATATTTTAATAAGTAAATTCAATACTTAATTTATTATACTTGTATTTATAGAAGTGAAATTTTATCATAATTCAAATAGTAATAAATTTATAGTAAATATAACAATTGCGAATGATGTATGTTATTAACAAAGTGTGAGTAAGCTTTTGAGTCTCTCGAAAAATCAGTTGGTCTTTGCTAAAACAAAAGTTGGAATTCCATTTGAGTTTCTAAAAATTTACAGCGCAACGAACATACGCCCAAGGTAAATCCTTCCAGACACGTATTTTCTTTCTCGTTGAATAGTATATATATAATCTGGAACGTCCGTGCGAGAGCTTTCGTTTCGCAAAAACGCCTAGCCCGCGGTTTCCACAATTCTCTCTCTTTCTCTCGCTCTCTCTATCCCTCCATGCCATCTCGCTGTACAAGACACGTCGCAGGATATGCTATGGTAGCAAGAGAGTTTGCCATCTCTGTCTCCCTCACTTTCCTCTCTCGCTCGATAAGTTTCTCGGCCATTACGTCACTTCTGTCGTTGGCGAGGATACTGCAGCTCTACTCTCCGTCTCTCTCTCTCTCTCTCTCTTGCTCTCTCTAGTCTCTCCCTTTCCCGTTCGGCTATCCGCGATAGCGACTACACGAACTTCAACCAGGGCGATACTCGTTTACAGTTCGTTCGCTACGTGCCTTTGAGTATCAGTTTTTTTTTTCTTATCCGACTCCCTCTTCTGCTTCTATACAATGTACTTAATCTTGCTTTAATAGCTTAGCAAATTTTTGTTTACCTAGTGAACAGATTATCTTTTTTTCTGGGATTTCCAATTAGGGTTTGCTTTTTATTACGTGGGAAAGTAAAGTAGTAGTTTTGCGAGAGAGACACAGTGTAAAACACTGTAAATATCATGGAATTGAAAAAATGTTGTTACGATTAATTACATAAATTGAAAGTAAGTATTGTACCCGCAATTTATTAGTTTTTAATGAAGTTATTGTTTTGATAGTTTCATTGATTGTTGAAATAACTGATATAATTGTTAACTATGTAAATAATAAACAGTATATTGATTTGAAGTTAATACTCTTTTCATTATTTTCTCGGTACGATACATTCCGTTATATCATTCCCTCAGCCCAATAAGCATATAAAATTAGTAGATAAGTTCCGAGTACATCCAGACGGCGAGATTTTTCACATTATTAATAAGCTCATCCATTTGTTCTTCAAAGATGCGTACGCACAGACTTTCTGCAAGTAGTTTATAATCCCTCGATGTTTACCGATAAAAAAACGTCCCTACATACAAGAAAGCGAGCAAAATATTTTCAAACCATCGAACGGTACACAAATAGCGCGAGTTTCCGAAAGGCGAAAGGCGAAACGCGCTTGCCGCCTGCTTCCTCATCCCCCGGATTATTAGTCCACAACTCCCGGTATCTGCTGTACATACCGTCTACAGCAAGCCCATGTCGTCGTAAAACGCGCAGAGTCTCGGAGCTACGAAGTCTGCGCACTCTCGCACGGCCGGGCGCGTGTCTGACGCGCGAAAACGCAAATTCACCCTACTGCACGACTTAACTCGAAAGAGCTTAACGGCGCGCTGAGCTCGCTATAATTTTCCGTGCGCTCTCCTCCTCGTTTGCCCCGCTACACGACGGTCGAAGCTATATGCTGTTTGCAGCCTCGACATAGAGAGAGAATCTTGCGCTCGAGTTCTCGCATCACGGATACAACGGCTCCCGAGATATCAATGAATTAGCCGAGCTGTTTATGCCTCCCTCTGTTTCCTTCGCGTGTATTCAAAACACATACGAATATCGCGCGAGTCCGATTTTCGAGGTTGAATCCTCGCTCGCAATTTCTAGCGCGGAAATTGCTCTGTTACAGAAAACTTATAACGCAGAGCTGCCGCTCTCGGTGTACTGTAATGCAGTCGATGCAGAAGAGACCAGACCGCGTTAGATGGATTGTGACTCGCGCGAGACTCGTCCCGTCTACGCGGACGCAATGTTCGAGTGGGTATAGCAAGTAATAGTCGTTGGAGCGCGTAAATATTTGGTTAAACGCTGGTTTCAATGGACACGCGTAGAAGTTACGTGTAGTTTTTGAACAGCGTATGTTGATTGGTTTATTTGTGTAATATAGAAACTGCAAATGGCTTGGAGAGTTTTACTATGTGTGTTTAATGTAAAGGAAAGTATTAGGTTGCCGGACGACCATGAGAGTGAACAAATCAGTTTTATACTCAAACACGCGCATGTTTCTCTGGTAGTACAGTGAATTTTCTATTGTTTGAAGCGCGTCATTTCCTTCAACTACGAAATTTAATTCTATTCCGCGGATCAATATAGAATAAATTTTATAAATATATACAATTTAGGATACAAAGATGTAAACAACTAACGAAGGTAAAAGAATCTTTGGTTTAACTTTCATCGAACTTTCACAGCATCAAGTGCTAAGGTCAAATTTATTCAACAAACCAAAACCGCATCGAAATAAAATCTCCATCCATTAAAGACTCTCGAGCCACATGGAAATCATTTCACTTCACGATGTTGCACATCAAGCCACCAGCATCTCTTGTGATACGCGGTAAACTGCAGAGAGTATAAGTCACACGAGTCACGCTCGCACACCCAATATATCTGTGTGCGCGCGCGCGCGCGTGTGTGTTGAGTGTATCGACCCTCAGGTCGTTCGGTTTTCGTACCTTATGCGGTCTCGAGGACCCGCAGGAGCTTATAGACACAGGAGCTTCGTCTAAGGATAAACGTATTGGGATGGGGGAGGGACCGATGAAGAGATTAGGACCTCGTGTTGGGATAGACAGAGAGATAGAGAGAGAAAGAGAAAAATGGACTTTACCGCTTATTTTCCGCGCGTCTCTCTTCTCTAGGGGTGGAGAAAAAGAGAAGTTTGAGAGTACAGACAGCGCAAGCGGGGAAAATAGAGAGGATTACGCGCCAGAGGCTGTGCGGGATTACGATTTTCTTTATCCCCGCTACTGGGTAGGGAGGCTAAAGTGCTCTCGTGCGAGCAAAAGCTGCGTGCACCCGGCACTGCTGCTGCTGCTGCTGCTACTGCTGCAGGTCGTTAGACTTTTGCTTTTCGTTCATTGTCGACTTGTCGGGGCAGCCACCGTTTATTTTCGTACTCGCGAATTTCCCTCATAGGTACAGAGAGAAAGGAGAGGGGACTGAGCTGCCGGGAGTGATTTAGCGGTCTTTTGTGCCGTTGTGCCTCGTTTATCCCCCTCTACTTCTTTGTACGAGGTACTACGACTCCCTTTTTTTTAACGCCTCTGCTCAAGGTTCTTTTCCTCACTCCTCGCTTTTCTCGCTTTCCTTCACCTCTTACACTTCTGCTTTTTTGCTTCTTCTATTTTTTTATATTCCTCGCCAGGCTGCACCTATACCCTACTCTCGGACAGCGTATATTATATATACATATATACACTCGCAATTGCAGCGAGCTTTCGCACGCTTCGCGCGTGTATTCCATTGCGAGCTGTGGCGCAAAGAGAAATAATTTTCAAGCGCGAATGAATATTTGACACGGTGCACAAGCGTGTAATATTGAACGTTTGTATTTTCTTTTTTCACGTGAATTGTGAAATAAAGGGCATAGGATATATAGTTCGTGGTGTGTTACGAGTGACTTGCAGAATTGCATATGTTTATAAATTTTAAAATAATTTCGCATACGAGTTTAAATGATGATGTGTATAATATTTTAAAAATAGAAATAATAATATTAGATTTATCTAAATGTAAATATGTAATTGTACACGAAGAAAAATGGTCTGCTAATTTTTATTATAATCTTTAGTAATGGCGAGAGACTCTGCATTTAAGACTATTTCACGATATTTACTACACTTATCAAAATTATTGCTGTAAACATGAATGAAATTTTCATAAAGTGGATGTGCAAAAGTTCCTATTTCAGCATACTAAAAAGACTCGCTTTGCTCGGGCGAAAAACGTTCCATACGCTAAAAAGCCGACTTACCCATCAGTGTCAAAAAACACTAAATTGTAAAAATTTAATGAAATTTCTATAATGTTTCAAATATAAGTAATATGAGTATCTGAAAAAGTAATAGTAAGTAAAATTCGAATCTGTCTAACGATTCGTAAAAACTTTAGTAAAAATTCGTAAATATTCTAATAAAGTTTAGAAGACGTATCATAAATGAGTATAACACGGCTATTGAAAAAATTATTATATCAGTTTGATTAGGAAATGAAAATGTTTAAATTAAAACCACTAGTAAATCAATTTGTATCAGAATACACGAGGTTTAATCCTGGCTAGATTAACACATTACCCGCTCCCAGAGACTGTATAATCAAATTTTCTTTCGAAATCTGCATTATTAACCAATCGAGAAGAGATCCGCTCTTGAATAAAAACTTCTCCACTCTGTACAATCTCATTAAAAACAATGCACGCTCGCTATAGCGACATAAATGAGAGAGCGCAAAAAGAGCAAGTAGAGGTCGTAACAGCTAATTGATTAATCCAGCATTAATAAGAGATAAGAGGAGAGCGGCAGTAGAGAAAGAGAGAGAGAGAGAGAGAGAGTATATAAAGATTTAACGACGTCGGCCGAAGAAGACGATATCGCTGTGTGCCAGGACGAATATTCCCACTCCCCAAGTGTCTTGGCGAATTCGCGCGCGAACGAGCGAATCGAGCTTGTTTAATAATGGTCGTTGGGCAGCCGGCCAGGGCGTCATACTCGCATCTGACAAGAAGAAGAAGAAGAAGAAGAAGAGAGAGAGATGAGAAGCTAGACGAGCTCTCGCGGAATTCGTCGCCGTTTTATGAGAGCAGCACACACACATACATAGGATAGAGGAATCGAATAGCTTGGTTTGTAGTCCACGAGTGCCGAGCGCCAATGTTTCGCCACTCGCTTCCTTGTTAACGATTTTATATATATTAGCGCACGATCAGATTGGATTATCTCTTGTTTACACTTTTGCTTGCCATGCTTCAGATGAAACGTACGTTCGGTCTAATGCATTAGGTTAAATCAATGTCCATCTACAAAGGTTTTGATTTTATACCAGCAAAATTCAATGAGTTACCGCGACTATGTTATCTGGTGAACTGGTCGTTTGCGCTTGGAGGCTCGAAAGACGTCGGAGCTGTCGTCCAGCCGAGAGTGAAAAATAATATCCTTGGACTCTCGCGATACAATTGTCACCGCGCCTCGGGCGACCTTTTCTTGGATGGAGACCTGCCACTCATAAAGCACTATTACCACTCAACGATGGAAAAGTGCGCTCCGCTCTCTTTTTTTTTCTGTCCTCGCGGCTTCGGCATTTATCCTCTACCGTCTCGAGACGCCTTTTACTCCCACGGTATTTTAATCAAAGTAATTTCTTCGCTCTCTCGGTGCTCTCTCGGCTTACGTCCTCTGCCATCTTGCAAATGACATTTCCTTCCCTATCTCCCTCTTCTTCCGCTCCTATCGCCCACTTTTTTTTCTATCCTCGCTCTCTCTCTCTCTCTTTCTCGTTTGTGCACTTTTCTCGACGCTGCGACTAGCGACTTTCTGATTACCTATAGTTTTTTCTTTGCTCTATAATCAGTCATTTTTTCCGCACACCCTTCATTATAATAAAAACTTTTATTGTTCAATTGAAAATATGGAACTATAAGAGTGTGACTTGATTCAAGAGCAGTAAAATTAACAATCAGATAGTATATGGATAATAATGGTATAAGTAATAATTATGTGGTTCAAAGAGAAATAATTAATTGTTCAAAGCATCCGTCGATAAGTAAATGTTATGATTTTATGACACCATTTCAGATGCACATTATTCATACATTACTTTTATTATTTATATCTTTCAGGAAGATATTATTGCCAATTTCATTTAAGCTCAAATAAATCAAAACATGAAGATTATCGAAACAATAACTCTTTCGTAAAAGTTGATTATCTATTCTCGTGTATTATTTATCGTCAAGCGTAGGTGTATATTAAGTTAGTACAAGAAACTAACGAAGCATTGCACAAAGCGCATAAAGAGCTGATGATTATTTGCGAGATGCACATTCGCGAAGCAATAATTCGTCGACTTAGCGATATATGGGAGCCGGTAAGCTATTAGGCCAATAAATTCTACCAAAACGACTACAAGGTCCATTAACGAGGTAGCAGAAATAAAGCGGCTTCTCAAGCGACCCCAACTCTTTCTTTTGTCTCGAAACTTCGTTCCCCCCCCCTCCCCCCCCGTATATACACATGCAGCAAAAACGAGTGCAAAAAGATCGAGGCGCACACCGGGCAAATAATTACTCGGACTCCCCGATCAGCATTTGCGTATTTTTCTTATTTCCACGGTCTTTTCACGTCCCTCCCAAGTAATTCATTTTCTTGTCCCTCTCGTTGTCTTCCATCTCCCATTCTCTCTGTCGATTGGCCTATTTCCGGCACGGAGAAGGAGGAGGGAAAAAAAAGGAAACCCACCGCGCGAAACTTTACTCCCCCCCTTCAGCGTAACTGGAAAAGATAGGGCGTGATTAGCGCTCCGCGCTCGAACAAAGCACCGCTGTCTGATTCTCTCTATATATAGCTGTGCGATTCCCCTACTAACTCTCGGTTCTCTACCGGGCGAAGCCGCAGCCGCCGTGTACTTTTCCACTGGATAAAAGTCCCTCTGTGTTGATCCCTTTCCTCTTTCTCTTTAGAGTTTCGTCCGCTTCCATCGCGATTCATCCACTCGGGATTTCGTGCGACGAAACTTAAGTATTAGTACCACTCTGCAATGCGCTTCTTTTTCTATTTTAACTTGAAGCGGGTCTTTCGAATAAGGCAAGAAGTTTAACTAGCGGAAGATTCTCAGGTTTTCGTAGTTTTTGCTTTCGCGTAAACAGAGTCACTTCAAACGACTCTGAGGCTCCATCTAGTTGAATAGAAGTAAGGTACACGATAAAATGTTTCAGAAACTCTATTTTTAAATACACATCATCACATGAAAGCCCTTAAATTTGAAAAACTTTACTAACACTTTTTCTCTACTAATGTTTCATGAGGATTTTAGGTATTATCTTTCAAGAGTTTCGAATGATAAAGTTTTAATAATCAAGATAACAGTGATTTAAAGTTTTCGATTTTATCTTCTAGTCCAAAATGCATCAACCGGATTATCGAGCTGCACAGAACTTTATCAAATTCAACATATACTTGGGCTTAAAATTTTCATTAAATCATAATTTTTCAAATGCTGCGTGACACTTTTTGAAATACCCACTTCAATACAGTGTGCCGAAAGCGATAAAAAACACTCGCCAATTACATAAATCTTAAATTTTTCTGTCGTGTAAACGGTACTTAAGCCCTATAACCTTTGAATCATATCAATCCCTTAAACTTAATTACCCTTGAACTCTAAAACTCATAAACCCTTTAATCACCATAATCCTTAAATCAAACAAGTTTTAAGCTTTGCAATACTCAAACCCTTTAACGCTTTGACACCCTTAGAATCTTAAACATCTTAACCTTTTAGGGGGGCGCTGCTAGCAGTACACACGTGAAGACGTAAATTCGATAGTGTCTGAGTAAAATAAGGAAAGAGAGTGGAAGGAATTAACGGAAAAAAATAAGAGAGTGAGGTAGTGGAAGAAGAAAAAAAGAGTAAAAAAGTGAGTGGAAAAATCAAGGACAGTGGGGAGAAGGGACTGGGGAAGAGGGGTGTGAAAGAAACACGTGGCGAGAGGAGTGAGAGAGAGAATCGGGCATAGATTATGCGGACAGTAGAGAAGACGCGCGAAACAGGGAAAGTAAACACAGTGAGCAGAGGGAGAAGGAGTAAAAGTGTAAGTGAAGACCTCTTAGCCTCTGGAGAGTAGGAAGAGAGGAGAGCCGCATGCGAGGAAGCAGAATTGGAAAGGAAAGCAGAAAGAAAAAGGATAGAAGGGAAGAGGAAAAACAGAGACAGCTCTAATGAAAACGAAAACATATCAAAATACTTTGTTCCGAAAAAAAAGAATAGAACAGAAGAAGAAAAGGAAAATCTAGGAGGAAAAGAGGAGGTGAAAGTAGAAAAAGAAGAAGTAATAGAAAGGGAAGAGATGGATAAATATTTTGAAAGACTGGAGGAGAGACTGGAGGAGATGGAAAGAAGAAGCGAGGCGAGGATGGAAGCGATGGAAAAAAGAGCAAACGAGGGGAGAGAGAAATTTAGGGAAACTCTGTGGGAATGGAATGAAAGCTGGAAAACAACAGAGAGGACAGTCAGGGAGAGAGAAGAGAATACAAAGGAAAACATAAGAGAGATGAAAGGGGTGATGGAGAAGATGGAAAAGGAGCTAGACAAGAGAATAGAAAAGATAGTAAACGAAGCAACAAGAGTGATGATGACAGAAAGGGCACCTGATGGGATATTGACGAGTGGAAAGAAAGAAGAGAGGAGGAAGAGAGGGTATGGAAGGAGGTACAAGAAAGGTGGAAGGAGCAAGAGGCGAAGTTAAGAAAAAGTTTAGAGGAGATGGACAAGGAGAGGAGAAGAAAAAACGTAATAATTACAGGAGTGGAAGGGATGAGGAATGAAAAGAGGTATGTACAGAACTGGTTAAAGGATAAGTTAAACATAGAAGTAGATGTGAGAGACACTTGGAGGATTGGAGAAAGGGGTGATAAAGTAGGGGTAGAGTGTAAGACGTGGGAGGGGAAAATGAAAGTAATACAGAATAAAGCAAAGTTAAAAGGGACCAGAATTTATATAGACGACGACCTAACATGAGGGGAAAGGAGAATGAAGCAGGAAATGAGAAAAATTAGCAGGGTGGAGAAAGGAAAGGGGAAACAGGTGAGAAATAGCTACAATAAAATGTGGATAAACGGAAAACCATGAAAGTGGGATGAAGAGGAAAGAAAATTTTTTCCAGAAGGACAGGAAGGGATGGAGGAGTAGAGGAGAGGGGGGAGGAAGGCAAGGAGGTAAGAATACTAGCGTGGAATGTAGCAGGCTTAAAAAATACAGAGGAAGAGGAATGGGAAATGATAAAAGAGCACGATATTATAGGGATAACAGAAACGTGGTTGGAAGATAAAGAGGAAGGGCAAATGAGAAAAAAATTGAAAGATTTTGATCTGATTGTGGAAGGGGCAAGGAGAAGAAAAAAGAGAGGAAGAGCAATTGGAGGAATAATTTTAGAAATAAAAAAGTGCGTGGGATCTCGGGAGAGAAAAAGGGAAGGAGAAAAAAGAAGACAATACGAGGAAGTAATATGGTGAGAAATAAAACTGGGGGACAAAAAGTGGTTAGTGGGGGTAGTATGCACGAGAGAAAAAAGAAGAGAGGTATGGAAAATAATAGAGAAGGTGAGAAGGGAGGAAGAGAAGGAGAGAATAATGATAATAGGGGATTTTAACACTAGAACGGCGGAAGAAGGGACCTGACCATGGATTGACGAAGGAAGAAGATCTAGGGATAAAACAAAAAATAAAGAAGGAGAAGAGATGCTGAAAAGGTTGGAAGAAATGGGGATGGCAATAGAAAACGGGGCGAGAAAGGGAGATGAAGAAGGGGAATGGACATACTTGGGAGCAAGAGGAAACACGACAATCAATTACGTGGTAACTAACGAAGAGGTGGAGAAAGAAATAAAGGAAATGAAAGTAATAAATGAAGGAAAGTCAGATCACATGCCAATTTCGATAAAATGGAAAGGGAAAATAAAGAGGGAGGAGAGGAGAGAAGAAAAAAAATGGAGGACAGATTGAACAGAAAAAGGAGTTGAAGAATTTAAGGAAAAGATGAAGGGAGTAAGGGTGCGGGGAGATTGTAAGAAGCTAAAAGAAGAGATCGAGAAGAATACGAAAAAAATAGAAATTAAAAGAGGAAGGAGGATAAAAGGTTGGTGGGACAAGGAATGTGGAGAAGGGAAAAAGAAACTACTGGAGAAGAAGCCGAGACTAAAAAGAAAATAAATAGAATTCAAAGAGTGGAAAAAGGCAAAGTACGAGTACAAAAACCTGATAATGAAAAAGAAGGAAGGGGAGATAGACAGGATAGTGATGGAAATAAAGAGAGATAAGAGTAGTAAAAAAATGTGGGAAGTGGTAAGGAGCGGTATGGGTAAGGGGAAGTGCGGTTTAGGAAAGGAAGAGTGGCTTAATTTTTTTAAGAAACAAATGGAGGGAAGAGATATAGAGGAAGGGGAAAGAAGGAAAAAAGAAATAAGAGAGTATGGAAAGGAATCAAGGAAAGATTTACAGGAAGTAAGAGAAGCAATAAAGAAAATGAAAGAGAGGAAGGCGGCAGGAAAGGACGGTATAGGTAATGAGGCATGGATCAAAGGAAGA
>UELU01139385.1:83667-97291 GCA_900490025.1 Megastigmus dorsalis | reverse complement strand
GGGGGGGGGGGGGGGGGAGCAAGTACTGGTTAAAAGGGGAAAAGAGGAGGTGCAGACTATGTGAAAAAGAGGAGGAAACAATGGAACACGTTTTCATGGACTGTGAGGTTACAGGAAAGAAATATGGAAAGAGGGAGAAAAATACAGGGCAATAATGTACGGGATAGAATGGAAAAGAAGAAGAAAAAAAGAAGAAATAGAAAGGAGGCAGAGAAGCGAAGCGAAAGCCGCGGCAAGGCAATGAACTGAAAATTGAAAAGGCAAAAAAATGGATAAGAGTAGAAGGAAGAAAGTATATCTGGAACAGGGAAAGGAATGAATCAGAAAGGAAAGAAGAGGGAAAAGTATAGGAAAGAAGAAAAGAAGAAGGAAGAAAGAAGAAAAGTGTGAAAATAAAAAAGGTGTAAAGTTTAAAAAGACACTATCGTTTTTACAAGAAAATTAGAATATAAGATGTAAATTAAATATAAATCAAATGATATAATATAATAATAAAGAAATATAATAATAAAAATAATAATAATAACATCTTAACCTATTCATCAGTGGACCCTTAAACTCTAAAAATCTTCAACCATGATGTAACCTTTAAACTCTAAAACCCTTAATACCTACAATACATAAACCCTGTAACCCTTAAACAAATCTCGTTCTTACATTTGTGCGGGAGAAAATAATTAATTTTTTTATTTAATAAATTTTAATCTCTGAAGAGAGATTATTTTTCTCAAACAATAAATATTTGAGCTTTCAAAAAATTTCTGGTCAACTTAAACATGGGTTCATAATCATTTTCAAAGAATGCCAATGGCACCCATGAGTATTTGATGAATTTTTGTCTGGACAGCTTAATAATACGGTTTTTAGACATTATAGCAAATATAAGAAAAAAAATTTGTTGAATAAAAAATAGTTAGAATAAAAAAAGTTTCAACGCTCGTCTCTATAGTTAGATAGAAGACACGTAATTGAATAAGGTGACCAGAATTATAGTAAATTCGTTAAATCTGAGCTTTAACTGGTTGTTTGAAACGACAAATTCACTCTAAAAAATTTAAAGCATTTGTGACACAACATCGCGTTCGACGGAACGATCGATCCAAGCTAATTAAGTTTTACTGTACGTGCGATGTGATTTTCGGATCGACCCAGTATAAATTCGCGGGTGTAGACTGGCCTGCAGATGTCATAAAAAAAGAAATTAGAGAAAATAGACTCGGGCATAAAATATGTACCTTTTGCATAAATCACGAGCTATTTAAATCAAACGATACTTTCTCGTAATTTCAAAAGATTTAATAATTTAAAATTAATAGCTTTGTAAATAATTTAAAATATGTACACTTCTTATAAACTTTTTGATAGACATGTTGTGCTTAATTTTATGTGTTAGTGAATAGTAAAAGTTTATTATGTTATCAAAATGAATAATTATAAATTAAGAATAGAACAATTCTTCGAGCAGCTCTAAAAACATCAGAATGATTTTTTGTCCTTTTCACGAGAGCAAATATTTTTAAAATGTGCAATAAAAATAGCTTACTGCAATAAAAGTATTCCTTCATATATAATCTAAAAAAAATTCATACTGTATTCACTACCAACGCTTAAGTTCCCTGGCGATCTACGCAGTCAGCGAGCTGTATCTTTGTGTGAAATAACCGCAAAGAAAACAATGACCATAAAAAGGAATATTTTTCCGAGGAAATATTTCAGTCCCATTTTTAAACTATACGTTTTATCTGTACAGCATAAAAGCTGTTTAGTATTTGATGTATTTTACATTAAAAATATGCAGGAAGAAAAATTGTTGTACGATTTCTCTTATAGGTTGCTATGGCTACAGTCAGTTCTACAATAGAAAGTACGATTGAAATAGACGAAAAAAAAGTGAGTAATCTTCAATTTAGAATGATAAAAAGAAAGGGTTTGACAAAGACAAATGAAAAAGCGCTCCGGTGATTTTGCATGCGAGACGACCAAGTTCTGGGGTAAAAATAGAGATGAAGCGAGGAACAAGAGAGAGAGAGAGAGAGAGAGAGAGAAAGAGAGAGATACGAAGAGAAACAAATTGCGCCCCACTGGAGATGTGAGATTTTACGTCACATATATTCTGACTTTATATAAGATTCACATTCGATTTTTACGCACGTCTATCTTGTCCATTCCATGCGGTGAACAAATGAAGCGAATAATGAATTGTTTTTGATTCATGGGACTTTTGATAGAGCTCAAATTTCGCTTTTATTAAGCAATTCTAGCTTGTAATTAAATCCGCTCAAAGAATAATTACCTCCAGTAGAATCTTTATTGGCCTTAAACACGATTGGGAAAAAGTCTGTTTTGAAAACCAAAAACTTTATTCAGAATGATGCAATCGATTAATGTCTAGCATTGAAAGTGAAAGCCACTGCAACGTTATTCATGATCGTGTGAAAAATACGCGAATAGCTGTGCTGTGAGTTCTTTCACTGAAAAGATTCTTTTGCGAGATATTATATATTCGCAAAAATATTTTAAGTACGCTTTTTTAAAATAGCTCTCTCCAGATTAAGTTTTTCCAATTTAAAAGTAAATATGCATAATCTTCGTAATACCGGTTTCATGAAAGAAATTGAAAATGTCTGGTAAAACAAGTTCATGCGAAATTCAGTCGCAGCATAATCATTCGCATCGATAGAATATTCATAATTTCCAAAACGTAAAGTTGCATCTAACACACCTTTATTCTCACAATCGCAAAATTTTTCTTTTTTTTATGAAAAAAAATAAAAAACTACACTTATCGATAGCACAAACAGAATATTCTATGAGCATAAAAATAATTTGTTTACATATACTCATTCACCACGGCCGCTCACAAAATTCGTAACATAAATTTGCGAACACGTACCGACCAACCCTTCGTTCCTCCCCTCTCTCCCTCAGAATTTACAACTGCGGTCACGAGCCGCGGGAGCAGCAAATTTTCATCGGGATCCAAAGGTGACCGATATCAAAAATATATACATATATATTCAGCTTTATATACTCGCAGCGATTATAAATGCGAAAGCGCCGCGTCGTATTTCGCCACCTCACCCTCGAATGGTCTTAAAAGTAAGGCGCTAAATCAATTAGAGCCGTTAGCAAGCGCCAAAGCACTGAAAGCGGATAAACCGAGCGAAAAATATAAAGGGAAGAGAGGGCTGCGTTTCCGACTACATTTATATATATATCTGTTGGGAAGCTACTTTTCGCCGCGGATTCGCGCGTGGAAAAGACTAAAGGCCTTAAATGGGGAGATAGCTGTGGAAGGCGACGATGAATCCTCGCCGGAAAAGCGACAGAGGAAACCCATTCAAATTGAAATAGCAATTAAATAGGATTTCGCCACAGTTATTTGCAATGCAAAAAGTGTCAGAGTGGTCCGTGGAGAGGTGGTGATATATAGAAAATTGAAACTCACGCGCTTCCGAGTGTTTTTCGCGCTCGGAGCACGGGTGCTTTACACAATTGTTGCTTGATTTATTCGCTCGCGTGGTCTATGCTTATTTTTACCATTTTTCTCTATAACCATCGAGAGGCTGTTCCAAAGCGAATTTGCATGAAAATAAATTCTAGAATATCATTTCAATTACTTGGAAAGCTTTTTTTTTTAATCCATAGTAATAAAAGTTATGAGATATTGATTTCAGAACCTTTATATAAAAAGTGTACTCGATCCACTGTCGTAAGAGCAATTTCAGCTTGTCAAAGAGGAATCAGCAGAAGATGTAACTAGGTATGTTGTTGTAGACGGCGAATTTCAATAAACGACCGTTCAATATAATTTCTCGCAGTCGCGCCTCGTGCTTTGAACGAATCGTTCAGACGTGGTCTACGTTTTGAATGCGATGCGTACACAGAGGCTCGAGGCTGGCAGTGAGCTCAAAGTCCGTATACAGTTACATCGTCTTGTATGTCAATTACACTGCTGGAAATTAATTTGTCGATCGCTCCGGTGACTGTTCAACACCTGCTTTTGTTCTAGCTGTTTACACGGAGAAGCTCCACTGTATTCATGCATTTAACAATTACCACAGTACTAAGAAAGCGTTTTGCTGTTCGAGTACAATAGCTCCGCTGAAGTGCAGTAAAACACTCGAAGGGCTGAGTGAATGTCTCTTCTTTTCCGTTAAGTATGCACTAATATCGCGGTGATAAAAATATGTTCGTTATTATTTTCACCGTACCTGTATCCACTTGGCATAAATCTGATTGCGTACTGCTATCTATACGTAAATACAATGTCAAGCGGAAAATATTGCATTTCGTAAACGATTTTATTTTTAAGCTGATTTCCCGATAGAGAGAGATTCAAAGCTATTGGAGTCGCGCATGGAGGATATAGTGTATGCGATCGAATAAGTGTGCTTATAACTGGAACTGATTTTTCCGATCATTCGATTTGTACCGAGGTCGCGTTTACTATGCAGAGTTGGAAATACAAGAGAAAAAAGGATGGTTACAGAGTACTCATCTTCTATATTTATAAATTCGAAATGTTCGCAATTTTCAAAATCCAAAAAATATGTAAGTTCATTATTAATATTTGGGTTTAGCGTAGATTCGTAGAAGATATGCACAAAAATATAAATAGTAATATTTTAGTATGTTAGGTCTGCAATATTTTTGTTTTCGTAAATAATGTAAAACTACTATGAAAATAATGAAATCTGAAAAAGATTGTTGCATACCAAATGCATATCCTTTTCTACGTCATCCAATGTCGATTTACACGATTTCCGAAGTAAATCTCCTCTTATGACATTAACAACAGACGATCTGCATAATCTATAGGCATAATCCATCAGCAAAAGCGAGATTCAATGTTTAATCTCTCGTGCAAACTGAAAAAGCGATCCCCTAAAATCGCCGCTTTGATATTAGCTACTCTTCCAAGATCCTCTAATCCACAAGATCATCAGCTCTCCATTATCCTCTTAAAAAGTCCCCTCTCCAAAACCTCAAGCCAGAGGAAAAAAAGAAGAGGAAGAAGAGGCTCAAAGCAGCCACAGGCAGCTCGGCTCAAGGCCTTTTAATTGCTCGACCGAGCTTCTCCTTTCAACTCGCCGCTCGTTAATCCGGCATTTACTCTCGCCTATAGCGTGCGAACCTCGGAATTTTCGCCTGTGCACCATCTTCGTTGTCGTCGTCGTCGTCTTCGCTTCCCTTATATTTACATTTATGTTATACGTGCGAAAGCATCGAGCGCGCGGTCCACGTGTCCACGTATTGCTCGAGGTTCCCTTGGGAGGGTGACGCGAGGAGCGAACTACGTCGTCGTCCAAGTCGTGCTAGGCGCGAACGTCGATTTAATGAGTAATTCATGAAGCGCCTCTAGCCACTCTGTACGACTTGTCCCACTACTGTATCCAAGCATTCACATACGCAGACACACACACACACACACGTGTTGTGAGTGTATATGCAGGTCGGAATGGAGAGGCTAGCTGTTACCATGTAAATAATATTCCTTGGATATGGGAATGATCGAGGTGGGAGGGAGGAATGAAGACTAGCTACGCGATGCTTCCAGGTGACATCCCTTTAAGGAAGATATACGGGAAATTGCGTAGCTCTGAGCTTCGGGGAAGAAAAGGGAACAATATCGTGTACGCGCGTTTGTTTTTATATGGATATTTATGGACTGTACTGCGACATTTGTGAGCTTCTTGATTTTTCCTGGACGCGCATGTTGATTCTTGCCGTGTTCTAAATTCATTCTATAGCTTTGTACCCGTTTTACGCTCGATCCCAAATGAAAAATAATATTCCCATGTTTGGTATGTGCTTCTGCGCAGTAAAATTGTATGAAGTTTGTTGATTTACTTTTTATTTACAGCTTTTTACTTTTGTCCAATTATATTCTTTGGCGAAGCTTTACGCTTACTTGTGTAAAAGTACAGTTTTTATTTTGTACACCAAAATAGACTAGGTAGATCGTTATGTTGATTTGCGATAAAAGAAGTTCCAGAGAAAAACATGAAAATATAGGGTTCAAACTTTGTGACTTGTTGCAAGTAAACATTTTCATTGACAGTATATTACTAATCATTAAAAAATGTTTTGAAAAATTAGCGATAATACATTAAGTTAATTTGTATTTAATAAATTCTGATATCGCCAAATAGATAATTTCTAAGACAAGTCTATTAGATTGAACTGCAGATACTTTGTTATATAATTGAGAACCAGAAAGCAAAATTTTATCAAAATCTATGATCCAGAAGTATGGCATCTCCTTCGCCAATAGTTGCAAATATTTATAATGATTTCAATCAATAATTTTGATCGACCTATAGATATTTCTAAAAAATCTAGTGTTTACGCATTTATATTCTTTGAATATACATATAGATTTTAATAGTACTTTAAACTAGCATCCCCCGTTGCGGTTTCGCCGCGGTTTATTTTGTGCAAAAATGTATGACTTTTGGAGTTTGACACTTTTTACGATGACGAAAATATAAGTCACTACCGCGTAGCGGTCGTGCCTCAAAATACAAATTCTAGGTAATTCTATCAGATTTATTTACTCCATCTTAAGTATAAATAATGAAAGTGCTGAAAATATTTTAGAAAGGTATATTGTGAGTGGTGCCCGACCTAACTCGAATATTACTACTTATAATGTCCCTACTGATACTTTTAAGTTACTATAGAGTTTGAACAGCGCGCGTTGCGCGCCCTAGTCTAGAAGACGTTTAGACTTCCTGACTTACACGCATGCGCACTACATGAGTCAATCACATAACGTTTATCTTGGCTTCACAACATCCGGTCATCACTTTTTTACATAGTGACATGCCCTATAATTCTTGATTATTGAACAAGTTTAATATAAAGTATTAACAAAAAACCTCGCGCCATAAATTCAAAATCATAATTGACATATAATTAATCTTAACTATAGTTTGAAAAGTAAAGTATAGGCTCCCGTTAATGCTAAGACGCAAGGAATCTACACGGTCAAGGATGTAATTCGTCCAAAAAGGGAATAGGTACATTAGACAGTCGAGCGAACTGCAGAGCGCGACTTCGGCCAGCAATGCTGAGACCTAGGCGCGCCTATATAGCAAATGCACGATCCAGTGGCTACGAAGTAGCCAGCCAACTGAAATTAGCATTAGATCCTGTCCACGTTATAGTATATAGCACGTCGGTAATATCGTACAGAGAGAGAGAGAGAGAGAGAGTGAGAGAGAGAGAGAGAGAGAGAGAGAGAGATGCGGGAAACCTCGGCGTATATATTGCATCGGCTGGTGGTCATCATCGGACCAGAGGGCCGCGGCTACTGTTTCAGTAGCCAGTTGCAGCCGTTCACGCACCAACGGAGACGGAAGCGATACCCTTCCTACTCAAGGGAGAAATTAATTCTCCAGATCGATTCTGCACTCTTGATGTGCAGTTCGGTCACTGGAGTGTCGGCCGTTTTCAAATTTGCCACCGCGCACGCACTCGACTATTTTTGTTCGGATTGGAAAAGCTTTTTTTCATTTCAACGCGACTTTGATTTTTCATCCCGATCGAAAGCTGGAGTGACGGTTCCAACTTATATTGCTCGGAGTGTTAACAAAGTATTGGAAAGTTACTTTCGTGTGCTTTTTTTTATTCCGTTTGTAATGTTTGTTAGTGAGAATTATTGGCGGACATCGTGCTTTAAGAATCTAATTTGTAAGTGCTTATGCTGCGGAATGCATTTAGTCGTTAAAACTAATTATTTTTAATATGTGCACGTCATCTCTTGATAGAAGCAATAAATTGTTTATATAAGAATAATTAATAGGCGGTGCTGTTTCAAGAAACCCTATATTTACAGAAGCTGCTTAATTACATTCTATAATTTTCTAATATCTTATTTTCTTGGTCTTTTGCTAAATCAGCGTTTAAAATGCAATTTGAATTCGAAATTGAATGAGCTATATATCGTTCGTAATTTACTCGCAAGCTCTTGAAATACCCTATTCTGGCATCGTGGGTGTTTGACTCTAATAGATTTTCCAAATAATTTTCCCACCTAAACCTTCCACCGACTGCATTTACGCAATTTTCCAACATCCAAAATGAATCTATAATCGAAATGAAAATCCTTAAATTTTAAAACACCAAACTTTGATTTGTTAGTATAGAAAAATCGAAAGAGAGAGAGAAAGATAAGTTTATTGGCACTTGGGTGATGTAATAGTATCTATCTTGCAAAGTTATTCGAGAACCGATTTATACAGGATTGATCATGCTCGATAAATCGAGCCTCGGAACTTTTTGGAGCCCTTCGGGATTGCTGCTGACGTCAGCTTAATCGTTAGCCCCCTACATGTATATATTTCCCACTTATCCGCTTGATATCAAAGCCGATGCTCTTTGACCTGCAACATCAAACGATTTTCGAAACGGTCGCAAAATGAATCACTCCTTTTTACGCGAAATCCGCGCTATAACGGAGTTTACATTGCCAACGGAATTCGCTGCACGTGGTGTCTATTTTATTAAGCCTCTCCGAGCTCCCGCTTGATTTTCATCGTTCCAAAAGTATATATATACATATACAATTTAAATTTAATCCGCTGAGTTAGTATATCTCTAATCCGTATGCATTTGTAATCGATTGGTACTTCAATATACTTTCGTAACGGAACAGTGAGAATATTTCTATATCTAATTGGGTCAAATTCGTAATAATCTTTAAATAGAATATTCAAGGTATAATAAATGCAATAACAAGTATAGTATATACCGGAGAATGCGTGTGCGAAACACACATATATCCGTATATGTCACTGTAGATTGGTTTAATTCGAAAAGTTATTTAGCCTGTTTGTTCGCTACCCCCTCTTTTTTTCCTCGGTTCACCTGTACTTTTTTCCTCTCTTCCCCGGGGGTCACGCGCATATACATATATATGTAGTCCGAGCAGTCAGAGGATCTATCGCTTGACAAATAACTTTCTCTCTCTCTCTCTTCTCCATTTCAATCCGATAGCCCTAGCCTCTATACTCGAATTCGCATCGTCGTATATCCGAACTCCAATTTTTAAAGAAATTGAGTTATAGACCGAAAGAGATTTCTACACGGCGCGCGAGTACGTCACCGTGGTTTCGCGTGTATGGAAGAAAAAAACTGCCACCGTACCGTTTTGTGCACGTTCGATAGACGTAAAGTATGGCTGTCAAACTATGAGTAATTCGTTTATTTTACTACAGCTGCTGCGAGTCAAAATGATGAATTTTTCGTAAATTAAAGACACTTCGAGGTTGTATATTATTTTTACCCACAACATTGAATTGACTGGTAAACTTGTAATATATATCTCGAATGAGTTAGCGAAAGATGTGCAGTAGTGAATTAATTGGCTATTTTCGAACCAAGTATAAGTCAATTTCTAGCTCATTGTCTCTGAGCTCTTCATTGTAACCGTCGAGCAGAATATCTCTCAAAGGCTGAATAGAAAAAACGAGAATTCAAGAAAGAAAAGTCCGCAGAGGATTTCCCCTTTTATCTTTGGGGCTCAACTTCTTTCTAACTCGTTTTTTCAACTTTATCTCTGCAAAATTTGAGCGAAAAAATGAGCCCGGAGGAGTTTGGATGTCGATTTTGCAAGAGATTTTCTTTTCAAATAAATTATCTTAATGTATACAACACCGAAGAAAGTACGAAATCTCGGATTTACTAACATTTTTTGTAGATTCCCAATATTAAGTTTACTAATGCATTTATTTATTATAGCGTTTTATAATTTAAAATGTTTCTATTTATGTATTACAAAACATCAGAATTAAACCGTTGTGTGACCCTCTTCTCGTTTTAATGGTTATAAGTAATCGATGAAGTACGCTATATATAAGATTGCTCCAGTCAATCAATGTTGGATATTTTCGGTTCTGTCAATTTGCACTTTTCGAATATTATTTTTCTTCTGCAATTTAATATACGTACAGTCCGTTGGCAGCGTAACCGAGTTATGACAAAATTGGTTTTCATAAAAATACTTTTAACCGAAAATGTTTTATTTTTACCAAATCGACTTACTCGCCGGTGATTTTTAAAACCGTAATACGAAATATATAGTAAATGTAAAAATGGATCGATGCGAAATGAATATCGCGAGCTACGAAGTGATAATAAGTAATACAAAAGCCAATAAGTGCAAACGAAAAATAACAAGATATCATATAAAAGGCAACACATATAGAGTCAACGACGTATATAACTCGTAAAGATTAAAGCGCATTGTGCAATCTGATCGCCGGGATATTCACAATTAATGGGATAGACGAATGTTCCTCCTCATAGAAGCTCTTCCGTTATTCCGGCCTCTTTAGCTTCCCCTTTCTAATTTCCGGCTTATATTCGCGAGATTAATTACGCGCGGAGGGCAGGCAACTGTCAGCTCCGTTTAAACACGCGCGTCACGCGGCATTGCCCTTCGCTGCCGCCGCTACTCCGATGCTCCGCTCTGACTTTTTCAGGTCATAATCGGAACTCCTGTCTCTCTCTCTCTCTCTCACCTCCCCTTGATTTTTCTTTTTGATTCCCCCGAGAGGATTATGCATATTTTTCCTCTCTTTTTCGATCCTCCCCTCTGGTCTGCGCGTTTGTATATAAATTAGGTGTTTTTGGTATGCTTATGGCGAAAAGAGCGGATGAAAAGGAATTTAAACTGAAACTCGAGCGTTTGAGATGGATGAATAATTAAATGATCGGAAGAAAAATTCAGTTACTTTTTTTGGATAACTCTTTTTACCGTGTGTTGGAAATTTTTTAAAAATTAATTCTGCACTAGCCCGAGTTATGAATTATTAAAATCTTGCAAATTCATAATTTAATTATAATATAATTTTATGCCTGCATAAAGTAGTCGATTTACTTTTTTATTTATAAGACGTTGCATATCTATATTATAATATACGATTAAGCTTAAAATAAGTTTTATTAATACATTCATAAGTTAACAATTATTAGCAGTGTATGTTGTAAATATTCCAATGTGTAACTCAAAAATTATTCTACAATTTTTCTTCGGCTTCATCCCTGCCATAATTAATGCGTCATAATCAGATTGCAACGCTTGAGTGATATCGTGCACATGACAAGAAAATTAAGTAGCGAACCCGAGGCAATTTTTTTTACGAATTTATATCATATAATATATATACTTTACTTTTCTCAACTATATATAATAGTTTAATTTACATTCAAGATTAGCAATAAGACGTCATATACTGCATTTATTAAGTTTGGCTGAAAGCGTTATCAATCATTTCGGTATTAAGAATATTAAATAGAATGAATCCCAATGCTATTAATTATGACTTATCTTTACGGTATCTTTTCAAGAATAACTTATAGCATGCAAATTAGTTTCATAAGCGGTGAAAAGTTTTCTAGCTACCATCTTAACACACGGGGGCATCCGTAGCGTACTGTTTAAAAAGAAATTTCGAATAAAGTCGCAAAAGGGATTAGGTTGCAGTCATTGGATAATGTCACCATCCATCTTTCGTACGCTAATGTTTTAAAGGCTCGACGTGCTCTCAAGTTCTCTTCAAATTGACTTATCATATAAATTGTATTTATCAGATCATTTGTCAACAGATCCGCGCCTCTGCAAATTTACCAAAGATACATCATATGGTAGCTTGTATCTATCGCGTATCGTATGCACGTTTATACACATTAGAGAACCGTGAAAAAATATGTATATAAATGTATATAATAGGATCTTCTGCCTATTTTCTCTGGTTCCACGGTCAATGATAGACTGAAAGGCAATCGGTAAAGTTTTCTCGGCGCAACGAATGTATCGCAGGTTTGCGATCAAGCGTGTCTCTCCCTGCTCCAAATTCGTTTCCTTCTTTTTCCCCGATTGCGTGCCGATGCACATAAATATATAGACACCAGAGATATGACACTTAGTTCGACCTCATTTTTCCTTCAATCAAAAATAGACGATGTCCTTTCCTCGAGCCATTTCTCTGTTTTTTTTTCTTTTTCATCAATCATGATTCATTCATTTCATCAATCAAGAATCATTTCGATCGGACTTATCGGTTGCGCCCAGAAAAATATATCTGGCTAGACTGTATACCGCGTTTTTCATATTTTTAAGAGTCTTCTTTTTTCCTACTTTAAAAACCTTCTTCCTTTTTCCGTCTCCTATAAAGCGGCTTTTATCTCGCGTTTTCTTTATTTTTTCCGCTCTATTATATAGTGCGTTCCTTTAATCCGCCGTATTTTACTCGGCAGCGTCTGTTCTAGATCCTTTTTTAAACTATTTTCTTCTGCCGGTCGGTTCGTTATCTTAATTTCCTTACTCACCTCCCTCTCGGTTTATCGCTCATCTCATCTCAGATTCATACTATTTCCAGCTGCTCTCTCTTTAAAATCGCCTCTGGTTTATTCACTACTTTAACGAGTCTCAAATAAGTTTTCCCAGAACTTTCTCGAGCGTCCAATCCGCTTAATTCCTGACTTATTTGATCTCTTTTTTTTCATCCGCCGAATACATATAGCGTATAGCAATTACATACTAACAAGGGGAACCCAAGGAGTCCGGGAAACCGATTTTGATGAAACTTTATAGAAATTTTTTGACCGAAAATATCAGATACCCGTCTCGTATTTTAGTCAAATGCGCCCTGGGGTCCGAGTTAATGCCCAATTAATCAAAATATATGAGGAATCCTGATTGTAATAAAACCTTTATTGCAAGGCCAATACTCTATATTTTCTACAATATACATTGTAGAAAATGTCACAGAAATATAGATAATAAGCTTTCATTTGCATTTTTGAACAAGTTAATAGCATTTTTCTTTCAAAAGTTATGAGCGATCAAAATTTAAATTAATTTTTGGACATTAAAATTTAATAAAATAAGTAGAACTTATCAATCGTCATAGAACACAAGAAATTTATACTCATAATTATTATAAAATTCTTGTGTTCTATGACGATCGATAAATTCTACTAATTTTGAAAACTAAGAACGATAGACTCATTTGCATATTAAAATTTAACTTTTTGATATCTTTTTTGTAATGTTATCTACGATAAATATTGGCCTTGCAGTAAAGGTGTTAAGAAAACCACGATTTCTCAAACATTTTGATAAAATGGTAATTAACTAGGACCCAAGGCCCAATTGACTAAAATACTAAACACGTATATGATATTTTCTATCAAAAATTGTCTATAAAGTTTCATCAAAATCGGTTTCTCGCACTGTCTGGGTTCCCCTAGTATGTTCAAACGACTTCATTTCTTGATTGAATTAGAAGATGCAACGGCGACGTCGTTAAAAACTGTATCTTCTCCGATTACTTTTAAAAAAATTCATTTGCACAATGGATGACTCGACAAGTGTTCTGCGATACATTGCATTACATTCTCTCGAAACCGTGCGAATGTTTGAAAAAATGATAACTAAAATTTTATAGCAAAATAGATTCCAATAAATCAATCGAATTAAGCGTTCCAATAAAGAAGAGAACAAATCATTCCAGCGTAGGTACATCTCCTATTAACTTTTCCATCTACTTCTTGCAATCTGCTGAATCGAGAAGCGAAAGAAAGTATACTGAAAGGGGGCAGGGGGGGGGGG
>UELU01139385.1:3133-83638 GCA_900490025.1 Megastigmus dorsalis | reverse complement strand
GGGGGGGGGGGGGGGGGGGGATAGGGATAGGGCCGAGTGGAAAGAAAAAAGTGAAGAAAAAGCAAAAGCAATGACCTCCGAGAAGGTTTCCGACACTCAGCCATTTTCCTCACTCTCGGCCATTGTCTTTCCTTCCTTTCCGATCAATCCAGCTTCGCTCACTGCACATTTCCCCCCCGCTTGCTCTCTTTCATCCTCCGTCCGAAGCCCACCCCACTCCATCTAACTCGACTCTTTCCTTTTTCTCCTCCCTTTTGGATCGCAACTCATCTTTTGCCATTTTATCTAGCAACTATTCCGGGTGCACTCCTTCCATCGGTCTATCCCTCTTATTGTGTTCTCTATAGCCACGAATCGCATCTGTACTGCTCGTTCCTTTTATCATCCTCGTGCACAACTACATCTCAGCCCTCGACATATACCGAATTCTCTCGGGAGGATTTCGTGGGCCGCTGTACAGGGTTATGAATTCCTCTGTACTTTGTAGCTCTTGTCTGAGCTACTGAGACTCCCTCACTCTCGCTGCTGATCGGTGGTTGTAGTATAAGCTGGTGCAGCACGGCACGCGCAATTAATCGCGCGAGATGCGCAAGTAACATGAGACACGGACTATTGGAGCTACTGGTCACGTAATTCCGAGTTCTTCTGGGTGATTAATTTATAATGAGATAAGATTTGTATCTTAGCTAAGCGCCTTTGTACGTCATGTAGTTTTCGTTACTGAATATACCTAAGTCTCTTGATTATCAGAAATTTGTATTATTATCTAATCACTGCAATTGGAGTTGTACATATATTTGTTTTTAATTTACGTCGCTTTATTATTGTTCCCACTTGGTGGTAATCAGCGATAGAGGTCTAAGGTGTGTTCGTCAACAATGTACTTTTAATATTTTTACAGAGGTGTTCGTGTCAATCGGCCGAGACTTGGACTCGAACCCGGGACCTCCGGTTTGCGAGTCCATCGCTCTCATTGTGCACACTTTAATTGAATTATATATTAGGTGCTGATTTAATTATTTTCTTTTATACTTTATGTACCTAGCATTTTAAAATAGATAAAATGTGAAAAATTTAGAGGGAAATTATTTCATTTATATATTCCAAAGGAGGATGACACCAATGTCCCAGTAATCAGAGGAATGCAGGGGAATGTACATAACTGGTGTTTTTGCTTAGAACTTGACAAAATATGAAACTTAAAAAAAAAACTATTTAACCTGAGGATGTGTGGGGATAACAGAAAAGAATTAAGTATGAAGTTTACTGAAGTAAGTGGAAAAATCCAGATTTCGTGCGCCAATTAACTGTGAAAAGTCCAAAAAAGTATATAGGTATTTTAAAAATGTTTGCCCACTCGCACACGGGCAAATTCGTATGAAAATCTTTAAGTTTACATAAATTCTTCGTGTTTGTATCCTACTTAGCTTGTTTTATAAATACATTTTTTGACTTCTTTATTAATTTGTAAAGCCAGCATTTGTTATTGAATAATATTTTTGTACTATTCTGTACAAGACTTATAAGGATCGGTTACCGTGTCTGACCGTTTGCTGTGTCTTTACTGTACCTTCTCGTATGGGGAGTTTAAAAGTCGGGGTGTACCCTTTGGATTTGCAAATTCGTGACGGTCGAGTTTAAAATTTAATATTAGAAATATCTGTATACACATTATGTAGATGTTTTCTGTGCCAATAAAGAAAAAAGTTTAAAAAAACTTTGCAAGTTTTTGTTATTGTTGTAAACAGTGCTGTATAGCATACATAATACTCCTATTCACTAGATCTATATTAATGAATTAAAAGTCCTATATTGATTGCACCTATCATGTGCTTAGGGACACAGTAATCGGTATGACTACCGTATAGGAGGAGCTTATACTTGTAAGAACCACGTTACAGTGTAAAATTGCGAGTGAACCGTGACGAAGATTAATGGAAACAATTTCGACTCACATTAATATTTACTTGCAATCATTTTCTCCGGACACATTTCATCTAGCCACATTCACTGTAATTATTTATCAAAAAAATATTCCGTTTGAGTGAAGAACTTTTTTGTAATGAAAAATGATTGATAAGAAACATTAACTTCACTCGCTATTATTAATACGTGAATCTAAAAATAAATTAATAACATAATTGAGGATAAACAGGGATTGTACCATTTACCTGAAACATTTTATTAAAGCAGTATGTATATGTAAGTATGTGCATTTCGATTACGGTCTCACAAAAAACGCTACTGAAGCATGCCAGGTCGAGCATAAATAAATTATTCTCGTCATCGCTTTATACGTATAAGAACATAAAAAGAAAATAGTTACACACATCCAGGTCTCAAGCGCGCATTTGCACACACACACACACTCACACAAACACTCCAAAGCATTCGATCCAGAACTCGCAGAGCGGAAGTGAACGGTAGAATTGCGACACTGTATTTCATCATCGTAAATACATATATATACATATATATCGAGCTAGCATCACGTGCATAAAAAAATTTCTTTGTAAAAAATATCGACAACGTTTCACTTTATATAGTCTGCCCTTACTTCGGCATCTCATTCTACACGTGTACAGTGTACATATAATGCCGTTCGTAATGCGACTGATCGATTTCTCAATAAAGCTCTCGGACTCTCATCTATCATCCGATGCAAATAAGTAAAAGAATCAACAAAACAATCGTCAAGCACGTGAAAGAAATTCAATAAATCGCACATATATATACGTACATAGATCAGATAATATATTAATTGTGGTAAGATTACGTGGTGGGTACATATATATGTGTACGATATATGTTTGCGGTCTCTCTCTTTTTTTTTCTTTTGATCTTTTTTTTTGGTTCTAGTTCTTTTTTCTCTTTCTCGTAAATTTTGGGAACGATACAGATACCCTCCGTTATGCTTGAACTGCAGAAGCCGGGACAGTCGGCCGCGACGAGCGAGGCTCCGGGGATTGCCGCCCGCTACAGCTCTGCCAACACAACAACAACACTCCGCTCACGATTCTAATTCCTAATGTACTGGGGTAGTTTTTTTTTTTTTTTTTTTCAATGGACACTTAAGAGACAATGGAATTTTTCTGCTTATTCTCGCGTTCCGTCGATTGTAAGGATGGGTAGATATTGGCGTGAATTATTTCATATTTAAAATTCTGCTTACTTCTTTAATGATCGATAGAGCAATAGAGCAAATAACAAAGTTGCAGGTTCAACGCTCGGACTTGATAAAAATCGAGAAGAGCTCAAGCGGTCGCATAAATAATTTGTATAAGTGTAGGAGGAGGCGCGAGTCGAGGATACCCCCCGAACGACCATATTTGCGTATCCCGCAGGCCATCAACTCGGCTCGCCCATTGTACAGTATAATTTCCCATGCAGCCGCAAACGTCAACCGCCCGCGCATCCCCGCACGCACGGCCTTCGGGGAACAATTTTCCTACACCGAGGCAGTCGCGCTCGAGCGCTTCCAAGACGCTCCTTGTGCGGTGGTGTCGCTAAGACCCCCGCGCGTGCACCAGCACCAGCTGTTATTTCCAGTGTCGCTATGCTCTTTATGCGCGTAACTACGTAGCGCGCAGTTACGCGCACCCCACCCACCCACCGCGCCAATCCGCTTAGGTCGTACTCGAGAAAATTCCATGGTTTCCCATATGGCCAGCGTGTGTGCACGTGTGTGTGTGTGTGTGTGTGTGTGTGTGTGTACGATCCGCGTATACGGACTGCATGTACTTCCGGCTGCACGTTCTTCGGTGGGAAATCGTTGCGCCACGGAGGTGCAGTTGTCGAGGAAAGCGAACGAGTAAGAAGAAGTTACCTACCAGGCGGGATATCGTGTCGCGCCCGAATATTTCTCTCTTTTCTTTTTCCCTCTCTGGTTTTTGTTCCGGCTGCGGCTGCGGAGCCACTGTACGCTTACGGAACGACTGGGTAAACAATGCAGCGAGGGGGCGGGCAATGGCTCGGGCGTGATTTTCGCGCGTTTCTGCACCTGCGGCACTTTTCTTGGCTCGAGAGCGACAAACTTGAGGGAAATAGTTAACCGTGTTCTTTTTTTGTCCGCTTGTCGAAGAGATCCTTGAAGGAACTTACTTTTTCTGACGCGCTGGAAAATGAAAAAGCTGTGCTTCAAGTAAACCGAACTCGGACTCGTAAATATACAAAAGCTCGAGTATTTTAGCGATTATTTTGAACTCTCTGAATACTTCTCAACGTTTCCTTACATGCATCATATACTTTTAGCTGTAATCGAATCATCGTTATGTATAGATAATGTGTAATTGTATCAAGTTGATGTATATATCGCGGTATATGTCTATTGTAGATGTCTATTACGCGGTTCTACTTAAGGATATAGAAGTCGTGCATGAAGTCCACGTGATCGTATATAATGAGAGGAAATAAAAGCGGGAATAGCCGGAGACTCTGTAAAATCTGAAGGGAAGATGTTTCACCAACCAATGACACTAAAAATTTAAGTCGCAATAACATTTGTACATGCGCAGTCATATAAAAGCCATAAAGTGTCCAAAAGTCATAATGTCAGAGGCTTCGGTGTAAAGAGACTTTGAGCGATAAAAAGGTTAAGGAAAGATATACGTTATAAGAGTCGTGCCCCGCAGAACGTGACGGTAAAAGCATTGCGTATAATATTTTTCTACGAACGCACAAAGTACATTAACAAGTGATAACAATAAATTTTAAATTTTAAATCTATTTTATTATAACGTTAAGTGTATCACTAGTTGATGAAAAATCCCACGAATCGATTTCTACAAAACATAATTTTTTTTATTTGTAAATTACTATGATTAAATCTACTCTTTGCCGCAATTCCGTTGACAATTTCAACTCTGTTAACATTTTAAAATAGTTTTAATCAATGCCTCTGTTTATTATGTCAAAATATTTGTATTTTATTTGCTCGCGTCACTTATAGAGCCCTGAAAATCCATAGTATATAAGCATATTTTTCTACTTGAAAAGGATGCATAGAAAACGTTGAATAAAAACATTTTTTTAAATTGAATATTTATATTGCACCATTTCCACCTAAATTAATAAAACTAATTCGTATTTCTTTGTAATCAATTCTTCAGCCTCCTCGTTAAGACTTACTGTACGAAATACTCAAGTAAAGTTTCGAAAAAACTTGTTATGTTTAAATGACAAATACCATTACTATCCACTATAAACTATTTAAAATTTATAAAGTACGGGTACAATCTAAAAAGAAGGATCGTGAATCCGGGAGTAACAGCCGCGCGCACGAAATGCTCGATACGTTCTATGGGTTAAAAACCGCACGAAGTCGCTCTCGAGTTCCGCTCGGTTATCTTTGATCGACTTCTTGCTACATAGTCGAAGCTAACGCGAAAATTCGCATAAACCAGAGCAAGCGTAACTGCAAAGCAGTCGGATACGGTAAACTTTAAAAGTGCCCGTATGTCAGCGTGCGAATGCGCGCGCCACCCACACGCGAGGAGGGAACACCGCGAATGCGGTCGCTCGTAAAAACAGCTCTCTATATCTCTTTCCGAGCGTGTCCGCTGGAAAAGTCGAGAAACCATCTCTCTTGGATGCCCGTGTCTCTATGCATATGCGTATACGTTAATTTGCACGAGCGGACAAAAATGCAGCTCGCATTTTCGTGTACATTCCATTCTCTCTTAAGTCTCGCATTCTGCGTGTTCCAGTGATTGTGTAACTCGACATGAATTGGGAAATATCAAGGTGGTGTTTAATTAAGGAACTTTCGTACAGTATTTACGACAAGTACGAGTAAGAGATTGTACAAACTACGATAGAAGATTAGCTACGTTGTGGTTTTGAAATCGGAAAATTTGCTTTCGGTGTTCGACTTATAATGCTGTTTTATTTCTTTCGAAACTTGCACATAATTTACCAGAATTTGGAGTATTATGAATATTTGGTATACAATCTACGGTATTGAATTACGTACGGTAACTGCAAGAGTAAGAATTATTGGAATAATGTTTGTCGAAAGCAAACCTTCCGATTTGTCTACTGGGGTACAAAAAGAAGAGGGAAAAAAAAAAACAGAATCGTTGTCGAATGCATATTATATATGACTCACTCGGCGTTGGTCTCTGGTGTGGGCAGGTCGCCGATGGTGGTCAGGGTCAGCGTGGACCAGTACAAAGAGCCCAAGTACTTCCTAGTGAGGGTCGCGTACTCGCCCGGCCGATAAGGATAGACCCAGTCGCCGTGGAAGCCCTCGGCCTCGCTCAGTAGATAGTAAAAGCAGCCGAACCAGTGCGCCAGTATCAGCAGTATGTGTATCAGATTGAGGACCCGCCATAGATTCGGATAGACCGTCCGCGACTCCACCATGTAGTAGTAGTTGTAGACCCGGTAGACCTTGAGAAACCTCGGGAACCTGAGCATGGGATTGCTGCCGAGGTTGACCTGCAGCAGATCGAGCGGCAGCAGCGCCAGCAGATCCAGAATGAACGACTTGGACTTGAAGTAGTGGCCCGCTAGTTTCTTGCTGTTGTAGACCATGAGACCCTGCTCGAGATAACCGGTGCGAAACTGTACGCCAACGTCTATGAAGAAGACGAGATCCGTGAATCCGTCGCAGCCCAGCCAGATAGCCGGCGCCATCGCCTGTAGTTCCGGCATGCTTTGTCTGACTATCAGGGTCCAGAGATTGTAGAGGACACAGGTGGAGAGGAGCATGAGCCAGTAGTAGTAGAAGTTCTCGTCGGGATTGACCACGGTTTTAGGTGGCTTCTGCGGCCTCCGAGGCCTTCTCCGTCTTCTGCTCGAGTTTTTGTCGTCCGACTGGTCGCCCTCGCCCTCGCCTGTGTCGATCGTTTCCTGACTCTCCGGTATCTGTCGAGTGGAGAACCTCTTGAGGAAGGAGTCTTCCCGCTTGAGAACCGGCTTCTTCTGAATGGTCGATATCGCCGAGGAGAGCTGGACGGTTGTGCGTAACTTCATCCACCGCTGGTTGCTCTTCGTTCTGGAAAATACGAGATTAGTGCTTTAGACCGAACTGTGTATCGGACGCGACTGACTGCGGACACGTGTTATACACAATGTAAATCGGCACAAATCGAACGAACGGAGTTCGCAGTGCCCAGTGAACTTTGCACAGTGAGAACGAAACTCGTACAACTGTTATAATGAAAGAGTGTTCATTGTCTGAATACGATGAAAACTCTGATGGAAGTCTGGTGAGCAATTATTGTATGGCTCACAAGATGTCTCCTTATAGGTCGTTACAATAACTGCACTCTCGATTATCTTACCTTTTGTTAACGCTAAAAATTAAATTATCGATAAAATTTATAAAAAAAAAAAATTAGTTAAATTATTGACATTTCGATGGGTTCACGATCTGCTAACTTCCATCAAATGTTTTCAGGGAAATATTTTTGATACATTTAAAAGACACCAGGAGTAGTATTTTGAACATAGACCATACAGTTGGATAGCATTATAAATATGATTCGCAGTGTAAGAAAAATCATAGAGAGAGTGAAAAAAGCAGAGTGAAAGATAGCATTTTTCTATGCAACATTTCTTACATTATCGGTATATTTCATCTGGATGTTTCACTTTGAGTTTTTGCTCTTTTCTAAATGAGAAAACAACGAATAGCTTCTAATCTAACAGTCATTTGAAGCACACATACATTGCATCTATGACTTCGTGACCACAAACAATATATTGCTTTAAATATTTCAGCATTCTTATTTACATTTTTCTACAAAGGTTTTGTTTGCATAACGTTGCATAGCAGTTACAGTCAAAAAAGACCTTTGCATAAATGATTACAAGATTCTCTTTCATAACTAAACACTTTTTAACTTGTTTGCCAATAATGAATGAGTTTTAAATAGATTATAGTTATAGCTATAGAGCCAAGTGAATGAGAGATAGACAGACAACAGACAGACAGACAGACTGATAGACAAAGATAGAAACAGAATCATAGTTGATTGAACGCATTAGATCACGAGTAGATTAACATATGTCGCTTGTTTTTATTTCAGAATGTATTACGTCACTGAGAGATGTAAAAGCTTAAAGTATTATCCAATATTAAAATCTATCTAAAGAAAAAATAACCAGTGACGTAAATGTTGTTGAAATTTGCACCGCACCTTAAAGTTTAGTCTCCCAGTAGCGTAAATGACGTAGATCAAAAGGAGTATCGTTAAAATAAAAATAAGAAGATAAATATAGATAGAAGGCCATTTTAACGTAAATGCAAATATCGAGCTACGTGAAAAATATATAAAAGTTTTTGAACGTGGCGTTTTCTAGTTGCGGGGCCGCGGAATGCTTTGTCATTGTTTATCATTTATTGTCGGGAGTATTTTTCTTACTTTTCTCAAAAGTCCCCTGTTCTCATTCGGAGTCGACGTCTGCGATTAAACCGAGAATGGGTGGTCGCGAAAAATACAAAAAGACTCAAAACGTATTTCTCATTCTTCTTCGTGTCGCATCCTTGAAAGTGCAGACGCTAGTATACGCGTATATCGATTTTGGCATCTAGATTCGTATGGTATTGCCAGCGAAAGATAATACCGTCAGTTAATTTTAACATTTTAACATTTTAAAAATAGAAATTTTGACGTCAGCTATTTTTAATGTACATAAGTTATCCTCTTTCAGACCAAAGTTTTATTTTATGATTTATCTTTTATTTGTGATTCTACGTCAAGATAGTAGTTTTTTGTAAGGGTTTTTTTCGTTTATTTTATACTTGTAAATAATGCATTACGATATGTTTAGAATATATACTTATAATAATATAGTACTATATAGTACACGATAATATGAATAAAGGTGATTAAAATTGTTTTGATTCTTCAGTTTACTTGACGCAGAACCATTCTAATATAGATCTACTGAAAGAGGCAATTTCCTCTCATTATCAATCAAAAAATATAGTCCAAGTAATATTAATTTCAAAACAATATTGGACAATGAATCGTTAAAAATTTATTTTGATAAATAACTATACCAGCTTTTTATTTATCAAATGGTCACGGTATGTTATTGTTATTTAAAATTAGAAAATTGCGCCTTAAAGACTAATAATATCTGAAAGCAGTCAATACCAATTGAAATATTTATTAGCGATTCTACTATTTTAATACAAAAATCATCTCTTAAGTTGAAATTTCTTACATTCCCTGGTAAAAATATGATTTCATTTCAATTTATATTTGTAAAACAATTTTTTAAATATATTTATCTATATGTATACTTATCATATAAGCTTTGTTTAAGAATGAAGTATGTAAAACTGAAAAGACGTCCAATATATAAAATTGGTATTACTTGAATTTCAATATTAGGAACACTAAAAGATCTAAGATAAATTTTTAATCATTATTAGAAACGGCACTAACTATTGATCGCATTGTAGTGATAACTATAACATTTTTTTATAAAAAATGTTTTCGCTGTATGTAAGAATATCACCTTCTTAAATATCATATAAAATATGTACAAAAATCCAATGTAATCACGGTGAAACCTCGGGCATTATCGGTTCGGATGTACCTTGAAACTGTGTCGTCTAGCTTTTTTCTGTTCGCTACTACAAACTCTCCAGATTGATTGACGGCGCAATACGGAAATAGGTTCTCGGGAGAGAATGTGGTGAAAATGTTTCGTTCTACCAAGAGAGAATGCCCAGGGCTGCACTACGTAAACTTTTTTAATAAAGTGCTAAAACGATTTCTTATCGTAGGTGTATGAACCAGTTTTCAATTTTCAACTCTCTCCTTTAATTGATTCTTATCATTTGTGATTCTGTGATTTTAATAGAATATCATCATATTCAATGTTGTGATTATAAGGAATATATTATACATTCCGTAATAATCAAAATCAATGCTCCATCATTAAGTTGTATTATTTGAATTCGCCAGGTAACTGTATTCTACGGAATCGATTTAAATTTTCCGAGACTGGTCAGGCTGTTGAATGATTTAATGGCTCACTCACCTTGCAAGAGATATGTTAAATCCATAGTCGTCTTCGAAAGCTTTGTTTGCATAACGATCGACTATGAATTCGATTTACAATGTTTCATAAAACTATAGATGTATGACTTGAACTTATTATCAAGTTTAAAGATATACATGTAACACAAATCATCAAACCATCAGAATTCGGATTGTGCGCTATATAGTTTCCTGGATTTTACTCGTTATGTACAATGACCCAAAAGAGGCTAAAATCTAGTCTATGTATCGAATGAAAAACGGTGATATAATATATAAAAATTACTTCCAGTCTAAGAAAACAAGTATAAATCGTAATTCATTAAAGATAAGGATTCGGAACAATGGTTGTGTGATCATCTATTAAAAGGAAGGAAAAAAAAGTCGTTTAGCCTTATCATAAACTATCACACGTAGAAGATCAAATATACTGCTCTACCATAGCTAGAAAAAAAGGTTCACACATAGAGTATATATATAATGTATATAAAAAAGAGAATAAACAGATCAGATATGCTGTCTAGGTATATATATATATATATAGATAATAACAGTATAGAAAGGTCGAGCAACGGATGTATATAAATATAAACGTATGAGAGCTAGAGAGAGAGAGTATCGCGATAACGAGAGGTCGCGGCTACACATACACATATATATATCTCGTGTTTACGCGCGGAGAACAAGTTCAGAGAGAGAGAGAGAGAGAGAGAGAGAGACGTCGGGCTGAGTGTCCCTGCGGGCAACGATCATCATCATCATCATCATCATCATCATGATCAGTACCTCTTGATCTTGCGCAAGGAGGAATAGAGTGCCATGACAGCGCGCACGTTACTCCACTTTTGAGAGCCTCTAGTGTTACGGGGCCTCCTAGCCGCCGCGGGTATTTCCGAATCCCCGCACGCGCTGTCCAGGGAATTCGAGGTGGTCGAGGTGTTGGGGAAGCCTGTGATACCGTCTACACCCTCGACGCTGCTGCTACCGCCGCCTAGGCTACTCCCAGCCCCGAGTCCGCTCCCACTGAAGGACTTGTTCAAGCTCGAGCTGCCCAGCTGATAAGCTCCTGCGACCGACCTGCGAATAAGACCCATGGAGCCCCCTTTCTTTCTTTTTTTTTTCTTTTTGCTCTCACTTTTTTCACCTCTCTCCCCTTTCCCTTATACCCTTATCTCTCGCCTCATCTCTTTTATTTCTTTCTTTCTTACTTTCTTACTTTCTTTTTTTTTTTCGACCCCTATTTATGTCTCGTTTCATTTAATCTGCTTCTCCCCAATGCGGCTCACCTTTTTTTTTTGGTCTTTTCTCGTATTTGTTCGATCGTTAATTTTAGCGACCTTTCTGATCTCTCTCGTGTGTTTTCTGTCCGTCTGTCGGCATCTCTCTTTCTCTCTTTCGCAGTGCACCTACTGTATTGCCTGATCGTTGGATTCTGATTATATACTTACGATATCGTCAAATTTCATTGTTTCATTAGTTTGATTTTCATTGGGCGAGAGAACCTTTCTTTACATACCTCCCTTACCTTTTAAACGTGTAAAGAAATGGTTTGTATAACGCATTGTCATTAAGCGGCGAATTCATTACTATGAGTACCAAGAGCTATATATACATTTTGTTGTTGTCACAAAATGTTATTGATTAAATCGATTCATTCAATACAGTCAAATTTTTCAGTTAAATCACACCATAGGTACCATATGGCAAGTTTTCTGATTGTAGAAAATTGGAAGCTCGTGCTAGCTTTATAGCACTTATCATCTCGCGAGATGAATACAGATATACTTGAAAATATTTGTAATCTAGTTCTCTAAGTCATTTGATTGCTTTCTCATTTTATTATTATTTAAGAAAATATTCCACTTTAAGTGAAAGATTATTTGAATTAAGATATATTCAAGATTCTTAGAATATTCAGTAGAAACATAAATATTCTTACTGAATTTCTAATTCATCCTAAATCCGCGCATATGCGTTGGGTTGCAAAAACAATGCTGAACAAACACTTTTATAAATTATGCCTTTCTCAATTTTATATTTGTTCAGTCTATTTTTATTCAATAAAATATTTGCAATATCAATGGAGGTCGATACGTTTATAATTTAGCATAGAAAAAAAAAATAATCCTAATTATCATGGCCACAATGTATGACCCAGATTTGCAATATTCCGCTTAACAAGGCACGAACAACCTAATCCGGAAAAGTTAAAGCGAACTCGATCATTATTTCCGGAAACTTCACGCTTACTGGGTGCAGTTTAAAACTGCGAAAAAAAAAACAATAAAACCCACCGACATTGACGCGCACTGAAAATAAAATAGTCAAAGCTCCGAGGCTGACGTGCTCCGTACACCTAAACGCGGAGCAAAAAAAAAAACACCGCATCGAGGCTAGACCTTCGGCAGGAGAGAAAAAATGAAGTTAGTCCCGTAGTTGCCAATTTCATTTGCCTGCAGCAGCTCTGAAAACTAGGGCGTCCTCGGCGTGTGACGCGGTACCCTGCAGGTGCGTCCGTTCGTTCGGCTTTATACGCCCGAGCAGCTTCCTCGATCATTTTTATTTCATTAAAACCACTTTTAGCCGGGCACTTAACGACCAGCGCGCGCGCGCGACCGATGACGCGGGTAAGAATGAAAAAATAAAATAAAATCTACGACGGACAGTATTTCAGCGAAAGTGCAGCTTCAATGCCTGGGACCCTAATAATAATGCTCTTAAATTTCTATTAACGAATGCAATGGTCATGTGCGGTTGGACGAAGGCGAATACAAAATTAGAGCATGACATTTTTGTTAAATGGTCAAAATTGTGTTTAACGTAATGAGCACTACGTTAAAGATATCTACATGCTAAGTGCTTTAAATAAATTTTATCTCAAATTTTAAAATAGCCCATTTAATACTAGCGGTGAATTTGTAACCCGGATCTTGTAATTTTAAAAGTTTATTTATCGCCGCATTTTTTCACATAAAATGCAGCGCAAACGATGTAATTTCAGTTACAGATATATATGAAATACAGCAGCATCGAACTACACGATAACCTAGAAAAGCTTTACTTTCAAGTTTTTTTAGAATCTCGTCGGCCGAAATAGTGAAGTGTACTTCCGCGGCTCTACTCAGCTCAATTTTTCGAACCTGAGAGCTCGAGACACTCATTGTAAAGCGCGATACTTTGACACAGAGGTATCCGTTCTCTATTTCAAAGATAACCCCGAAGAGCCAGTGGCTTTTTTATGTTTGCAACAGCAGTAGCGGCAAGCAGTTCCTATACCGACGACTGTTACCAGGGGCAAAAAGGAATAGCGACACTCGTTCGCAAGCTGCGACGCGCGTCTAAGCGCGACAGACAAAGAGCTGCGGATCAAGCTGCGAGATAAAGGTCGACATCGGAAAAAGTCGGCAATTTCGGCAATTTCGCGTTAGGGTCTATCTAATACACGACACTTTGTTCTTGAACAGTTTAATGATTCTTTTTTACTTAATTATGCGATTTTTGGAATAGCAATTTAATTTTAATAGAGAATGGCACCGTTATTACATAAGCTTTAATAACAATTAGTGACGAGAACCATATTTGGATAATTGAATTTGCGTTTGCGTTATTATAATAGAATAGTTATTAAACTTAACGAGTTCAGCTTTGATTACGGAAGTTAAATTTTATTAAATTAAAAAATTATATTTTTTTGGTATAACTTTTTAAAATTATTTCATGCGCTTATTTGTGGTGCTATACTGGTGTTAATTATATACGCATACTACTCTTTACAACTGTTGTGCAAAAGTTTCAAAACAAATATTATTTATTTTTGCTAATATTGATTAATAGTACAGAATAATTAAATGCATGAAGCTGCAAATCTCTACAGAGTCCACCTGTCTCTGAAATTAGTCATATTAAGGTCATGTGATAGTCTAACATTACCGAAATCACAGTATTTTGATTCCATTAAAAAAAAATACTAGTACACAAATGAAAAATAAAAACATCATTGCACTTCCTTGGATCATAATCTACCATTTCGTAAAATTTCAGCCGAATATTTAAGTATTATTGGAAATTCCATTTGCACAAAAATTGTATGTTCGAACGCTCGATTCGAACTCTTTACGGCAACGGTATTTCCAGTAGTCTTTCAATATCCGGCTGAAATTTTGCGAAATGGTAGATTATGATTCACGGAAGTGCAATGATACAAGTATGTTTTTTACTGTAATCAAAATACTCCAATATCGATAAATATTGAGTATAACATTTCCAACTTAAATTATAAAATACATTATAAAAACTTAAATTATAAAAACTTTCTAAAATCATTTGCATTGATAATTTCTCTAATAAATTCAATACTCACAAATAATATACATTCATACTGAAGACGATAAACTAAAACGTTAAGATAAATGTACTTGTCAATGAAAGTGTCAAGTTTATTTTAGATTCTCATTTAATGCGGAAACGAACATTGGCACAGCAGTATGGTATACAATTCCAAAATTGCCTTTGAGTTTTATCGTGAAGCGAAATATGTAGGTAAAGGCAACGCAATTCGCGATATAAGTTTTAAACAGAAAGATGAGAAGAACAAGAAAACAGACGAAAAATTTTTATATGTAATGAAATATTTATAACTTGTTACAATTGTTAAGTAGATAAAATTCATTAATTAATTTACATTTTTATACGAATTGTGGTAAGTATCGATTGAACACTATCTAGTTAAAATCGATTAATTAATTAGTTTTTGCTATACCAAAGATTTTATTCACTTATGCAGTTCGACTGTTACATCGATATGTAGTTGTATCTTAAATCCCTTTAGAAAAATATTAGTTAATCAATTTAGTTACTAAATTTTATTGAAATAAATATTCTTAAGGAAAATAAAAGTTTTATAAGTGTAATATATATATTCGTGTATAGTCCTTCATATGTTCTTTTAAATGGCGTTACATTGTACAAAAAATCTTGAATACTGATTACAATCTACGCTATTATTAGTTTCCTAATATATTTGCAGAAGTAAATATAATAGGTTTATTTCAAAATGTTAATCAGTCTCAACAGCATTCTTTATTTTCCACTTCGACATTTTATAATACCTATAAGAAGAAAACGAATGGTGAAACACAGTAAAATTCTTATATTTTCTATAGAGCATCGTAAACTTCGGCTTAGTATCCCGACATTTCTTCCGTTTACCCGCATAAAATAAAAATGAAATAAGTTTTCCATATAAAAAATCATCGATAACCCATGATGCTAACAATAATAATAATCAATTTATATATCAACCACATCTACATTAAAGCAATCCAAAAAGTAATAATTGGTAGATCTATTGATTAAAATCCGTATTATCAAGCACAACTATCCTTTTATCCACACGAGGCAAGGAAAATAACGATTATCGGACCACCTTATAAACGCCGTAACCGTAAATAAAACTTCAAGCCAGCAAATTGAAGAAGCGGTGGTACGTATTGCCGTCGGATCAGAAATCCCGGTTTCGGAATAGCTTTAAACACGTTGTTTTATGTAGCGAGAGAGAGAGAGAGAGAGAGAGAGAGAAGAGTAGTTTACGCTTAGCCCCGGGCTAAGATTTAGGCGACTTGGCCTCGGCGCGAGAATCCACGCAGTTGATCGTGGGCAATCAGAGCAGAGTGGAGTGAAGAGTATCCCCACCAGGACCGTGTACATATATATAACATGCCAAGAAACGTTCCCCGGTGGATCTTTACATTTCAGACGGAGTGTTCTAATCGCCTAATCGGCGATGCAAACCGACCGAGCCCTCGATCCCGCCTTTACAACCCTATATAAACCTCCGGGAGGATACGATGCCTTCGAGAGCCGCGGTAAAAACGAAAAGAATTATGGCCTGGGGGGAAAGGGAGAAAAGCCAATTGCCAACAGCCACTTGTTCCTTTTTGCGGCACGCGCGCGGCTATCGGTGGGCGGCGCGAACATTAAAAAGTTAACGAGCTTAAATGATTCCTTAACTTGGTCCGCAACTTCTTAATTCGATTTAGCCCCGTCGAGCGCGACTATATACGCAATCTCTGCGGATAGAAAATCTGATACAGAAGTTTAGCTCGATAATAACACCGTATTTTCGGTATATCGAATTGAAATTTCCCTTTTTACCGCGAATTATTATCTTTCGTTGTAGGCTATAGTGTAAGTATAGGCAAATGGTTGTTCTCTTTTTTTTTTAAAACTCGCTACTCCGATGATAGCTATGTATTCAAACTGCAGATTTTAATATACACCCAGGTGAAGGTTCGATATATTAGGTGAATTATAGAAATAATATATATTTTATCCAAACGCAAGATTTTTTAATTATGCATAAACAGTAACGACTACATTGATTAATGAATTATTTATGTCCTGTGTAGAGACATGCCGGGACCAACATTAATTATTCCATTATATACCAGCTACTTTATCTAGATGATTAAAATAAGAAATTGAACGTTACATTTACGCTTGCAACATTGAAATGTAGATACGAGTACATAGATCGTTACCTTATGGCAACATTTCTTCTAAATCTTCAAAATCAACCATCAGCTTGCTTTTACAGCGTACGCAAATCTGTCCCTCGCCCCTTGTACGCGCTCCACTGCCAGGATCAAAAGTTGCCGATCGATCGATTCCCGAACCCGTTCCTTTGCCTACATCACCTGATGCGAGCGTACGAACAAATAGTTCGCCTCGAAGTAGGTGTGCGTCAAAAGTGTGCAGCGCTGCATGTAATATGGATGCCTGTACGAGAACCGAAGGGCGCGAATACCTTACACACAGGACCCTAAAGCTGTCGCCAGCTTTCGCGTCACGCGCGCAATCAACGCCTGCGATTGACATATTCTCTCCTGCAAGTCATATCTCCGACGATTCTATTACCTACCGAGACGGGACTCTCTATCTCTTTCTCTCTCGCTCGTCTTTTACGAAAAAACGTCAGGGACTCGCGTTGTACAAGGTCGAAAAATTCCTGCCCCCCTCTCTCCCTCTCTCTTTTTTTTTCTTTATTCCGCCCGTCATCAAAAAGTTTTATGAAATATTCACTTTGCGGGAAGCTTTCTAAAGTGGACTAAAGTGCATTTCTCCGCGGCGAGTTCTATATACGGTCTTCAAGTAGTACTTTAGCGCGGGGACAGTTTTGCCGATTCGCTTTCTCGCCCCCTCCTCCGTGAATCGCACACCGTAAAAAAGTTTCATTCCTCCACTCGCGCTACTTTGGACTTTGTAATTTTTGGACATTTGCATATTTTATTCAGATGGAAATATTTCAGTTGAACGGTGCATTGTGGTTATTCGAAACTGCATCGTGTTTTTAATCGAAGGAACATTGTACCATTTTCGAGATCGGTAAATTAAAACTGTACTGTATGATGTAAGCGCGGAAATCAATCCAAACTGCTGCGTCTTCGATGTTCAACTGCGCGTTTCCGAACCGTTCCAGCGAAACCGGAAGCTTGATCCAAGTTAACTAACCAATATCCAGCTACGAACAACTTAGACTATAGGGAGATCGCATTATTATACCGAAGTTTAGCAATGTAGTTACAAGTAGTTGGGATATCTCACTCGACTGCGCATCACTTAACACGACGATATTCTATCGTATAGGTTTCCTCATACTATTATCATTATTATTATACTTTTACAGATACTTTTTATTCATTGGGTTTCTTAATAATGTTACGTTTGGTTATACGAATATCGACTAATACTCTAATTTGTACAGTTGAAATTGAAAGCGTTTATAGAACTCGGTACAATTGTACACTCGTTAATTAATTACATTACTCGTGCAATTCGCGCAATAACAAAATGTGCAAACGACGCGTATAACCCCGATCGTGCAGATGCACTCAATAAAAATAGATAAACGCTTTTTAACCGTATTCGAGTATGCGCGCTCATCTCATTCCCTTACCAACAAAAAAAAAGACTAAATAATTAACTCTCGCGTGTCACTCACACACGCGCACGCGACGATATTTTTATCAGAGCGAGGCGCACAGAGCACACGAGAGGCGGACGAGTGACGCAAAAAGAAAGGGGGTATATACATATATATATATATATATACTTAGTGGCCTAGGAAAAATCTCATTTCTCTCGTTTATTTGTCGGGTGCACACGCGTCCCGGCCGCATATCAACCGAATGAGCTTCTGGCGATATGAGCTTCTCTGCGGCCGCAGGATTTTCCGCGGGCTTTTTTGCCCGCCGATATATGCCTCGTCCGGTGTGCTGTATATATGCATACGCCCGGCCGGTCTATAAGCCGCAACCGCACGGCTTTGTTGTGCGCGAGCAGCCTTCGTTATACGTGCGAGCTTTATTATCCGCGAAATTACCGTCCTCGACGAGCTATCCGGATATTCCTCGTGTAAACAGCCGGTCTGAGAAAATGAATAGGCTTATACGAAAGATAAGGAGGGGGATCATATTGAAACGTGAGCTTGTAAGTGGTAATTGCGTTTAACGCTACTCTCGTGTATAAGCTGGCTGCTGTTCGAGATGGCCAACTGTTGTACATCGGCGAGCTTATTGCATTAACTTGAATCTGGATTCTATATAAATCAACACGTTCACCTGTTTAGTGTAAGTCTGCGTCATATTGACCAAGCTCATTACTTTTTCTAACATTTTATATTAATTAATTATATTATTGCCTATATAAATTTACCTATATAATATACAATGTTGTAAGAATACATTATTCAATTTATTTAATTGCCATTTGATTACCGAGGGTTTTACGCACTCTATTTTTGAGGGAAACAGTCGATTAATTTGATAGCTCAGCTAGGCACTAATCGTAAATTTATATTGATCGTATTTAATCCGGTTATAAATGGCAGCGACGCAGTGAATCAGAAAACGGTAAAAAAATCCACTGATCCACATATAACTTACGAAGCTTTTTTTCGCGTGAAACTTCTAAACCTTTGCACAAAATATAGCAATCAAATAACTTATCGTTTCAGACAGTCATATAAATATCAATTTCACATTTAGCTCATTTATACGAAATGTCTCCACATTGACCTATACAGTGTGTAATCAGTCGTATTACAAACTCGAACAAGTGTCGGCTTCATACACAAGCGATACACTGCTCCAACAACAACCTCCATAAAGTACACTTGAATCCACTAGATAGCGTGTACACACAAAGGATATGCTACACGCGACAATTGGTCTATACTGTACTCGTTGATACGCGAGAGAAGAAGAAAAAGAATATCATTCTGCTATATATGGAAAGTTCAAGCAAAAAGTCGTTTGTAATATCTAAAATCGGTCAGTCGGCGAGACATCAGGCGGTCTCGTGTGCCTGTTGCCGTTGCTTGCCAGCAATGATACAATAAAGCTGCTAACTTAGGGTGTGCATATATATATACCTATATATGTATAATAATAGTAATATAAGCGTGATATAAGTAAGATGGGTCAGTCTCACCTAGATCCTCCGTGACCGTTGGACCGGCGGCCGCTGCTCTCCTCGTCGTCGTCATCCTCTTCGTCGCGCGACGTGGCCAGCGAGTGGGGCACCGATGACGGGGCGCTGCTACCCGAATCGGGCCCCGGGCCCATTCTCGAACCGGACGCACCGCTGCCGTGGTACGTGGACGGCGGCGGCGCCAGTCCTCCTCCCTGGCCCTCCTCGTTCTCCACCCGATCCACCTGCAAGCAACGTTCACACGGTCATGATTCCTGCTCTTATACGCTCGCGTACCGCTACTAGTTTTTCTTTTTTTTTTTCTTTTTTTTTGGAGGAGAGGGGACACCTATTAACACACACTGCGTGAAATCGGGGAATAAGGGATGGATGGTGCACGTAAAATTTGAAAAAGTCGCGGAATTCTAGCGTCGGGTGGCACGGCCGTGTGTGAATAAATTACAAGTTGCGATCGCGGGGCATGCGCGCGGACTAACTACGATACAAGTCGAAAGTTTCACCGTTGATATTATGCCAAGCCCCGATGGCGATTAGCGTTGAGTCGTCGCGTAAACTCAAACTTTGATACAATTGAGAAGGTACTTATATTTATAACAGCGGCTTATATGTCGGTGCGCGATGTTCGCTCGTTCGCGTCTGACTATAACGGACTGATACTACTTGCGTGAATTTTAAGTGCAGAAATAGCATATTTAGGCAACGATGATAAGACGGGGCCTTCGATGACCGATCGAAAGGGAAAAATAAAATAATGCTTTTATTCGCGGATGTACTTTTTACGCTCGTTTAAATAGATATAGAAACATCCGTTATTACTTTTGAATTTCACGTTATAGTGCAGGACGAAGTTGTCTATCTGGTACTATATACATATATATAGAATTCTATAAAACCACTTTTTTACTATCGACTATTTATTAGTTAATAAAATCTTGATTACTTATATTATATAGTTTTACAGCCTTAGATTTTTGGATCATGCAAACAAAATGTGTATAATATTCAGAAACACACATTTACATTGAAAGTTGTTGGCATATATACATTAAAAACAAATTACTTATTCATTATTCAGTTACGTGGTGATGGATACACATATATTACACAACGATTGTAAACAGCATCGAAACTAAAAATTCAGAATTAATAAAAAGTACTCAAAATATCCATTTAATATCGTTACTGCCTCTACATTATCCAAGTTTTTGTACATCGTCTCAGAGTAGAGCTTCTTTCTTCTCGTAGCGCGATGGCACTTGTCGTAAATGTTTCAAGAGGTGTAAGTGTGACGCATAAAACGTACTATATTATTAATGCAGTACGACAACCAAGGGCGTAAAGGATATTATAGTTTTAGTTGAGCATTACCTCGGACGGCTTAGTGGTGCTCCAGGTGACTTTGCGTCTAAAAAAATGTTTATTCATTTACCTTTGACTCATATAACGGTCATGACATTATCATTGTTTAGCAGGTGTGTTCATTTCACTAAATTGCAGGGTTGAGTGAATGAGGAAAATATTACTAATTGAAAAGTGTTATACTGAATTGTAAGGGTTTCGTTGCATTGTCCTAAGTGCTGATGATAAACAACTACCGGTAATTCACTACTTTTTCCATTGTTTTTCTATTAGTGAGTAGATTAACTTTTGGTTACCCCCTTGAGTTGTGTTGTTATACGATATGTCGAGTGTGTAATTTGATCAAGTGGTCTTCCGTTATATGAAACACAATTAATTCGGTAATGGCAATGTCAATATATTTCTAGACATTTCGTGATTAACTTTCAGCGCGCATTAGAGTTGTCGAGCTCGAACCTCGTTATCCCGAGTACAATTTCATCAGTGTATTAGCCGAGCGCTGAATTCGGAGATATGAAAAGCGTCCTGGTACACCGCGTATAACCCGTGAATTAGACTGGTGCGACGCGCATCGGTCGAGTGTCAATCTATATGCGTCAGAATCATCAGCGGTGATGGGATCGATCGTTTTTCCCAATGCTCGTCGCGACACACGGGGGTTATCGAATGATCGAATGGGCCGTCAGTCCGATAAGCACACACCGAACGCTAATCGTGCACGACAGTGTTAGGAATTGTTTTCGCTGGAAAAGGGAAGGGGCGCAGCTGCTGCTGCCGGCCGGTTCCGTATGTTTGACTTTCCGACTTGTGCTATATATATATGTACATAAGCTGACAGTTGCTCTCACTTGGCCCAATATCTCTCTCGTCTTAACTCTCTCTCTCTCTCTCTCTCTCTCTCTCTCTCTCTCTCTCGATATCTTGCGACTGGACGTTCGAGCGGCAATATATATATATATATTTGTACTCATCGAAAAGAGGTGGAGAGGAGAGAAGCGAGAGAGATTACTTTTTTTTACCCCCTTACGGGTCTCTGCCATTCAAATATTGAATCTATACTCGGAGTTTTTTTCTGCCCTTAGCTTTATTGAAATTGTATGATACGAGTAAGAAGTTACGTGACTTGGCATCGAGTTCTCCCTGAATAACTTGAGAAATGAGATATTTGCAATTTTGGTTTTTAATAATGACTCGCCCATTCCGGTCATATGGATCTATATGAATTTCAAGTTCTGCGTAAATAATGGAAGAGATCGGTCTTCTTTGAATCGTGAAAAAATTTTCAATTGAAAATTTTGTATACAACTATCTTGAACTTAATAATTCTAAACGTTGGGGTTCAATATAGATTCTACTCTTTTGACTTTTCAATAATAATGATCTGTATATACGTAAGAAGAGAATAATGTTCAATAATCCGAATGGGAACATCCTCTCCAATTTGTACGAACTCCTTTAAAGTTCGAGATTTCTTTTTGGCCATTGAGGTGTAAAATGAATTATTCAGCAGAGCATGGATGTCCCTTCATACTTTCTGATAAAATATTGGACCACATACTACATGTTCCAGTCTAATACGAATCTGAGCGTGTTCGATGAGTATTAGCTATGATTTTTAAATGATTTTAAGGCATTTAATCGAACCTCCGGTCGCACATCATTCTTTCGTTTATTTTTTTCATTATTTATCGATATTGTAAAATACAATGATAATAAATCTTTCTAATACTATTTTTTTTTTCTGACAAAACTACTGCTTTGCTCTTGCTAAAGCCGGTTAAAATCTAATCAAACTGATAAACCGAATAACGAAAGCTGCACGCTCTTTCATAGATACGAACCCCATACGTAGTATATATCCGTGCTTGTTAAATGAAAACATTCATTACCGGTAATCTGAAAAAGGTTTTATACGCGGGGAGGCTCATCCTTTAAAGATCCTTTTTTATCGCTTCAATTTTCGGAGCTCGGTTTATCGTGGATAAATATACGATAACCCCTGCTCCTCCGGATAATTTCGAAACTTAATTTTACTAACTCTCCGCGTGCAAGTGGCTATTTTCCAATGCGGCATGGGGAGGGAAGGAGGGACAAAAAGGAACGGCGCGAGCCAATGACATTAGACTAACCGGTATACACTCAGGGAAAGAACGATAATGCCCCTCCCCCTGTGTATAAAAGTAAACGTTCGCGCGAGGCGTTTTCTGGATAAAGAAAGGAAAAAAAAAAGAATAAAGCGGTAGAAAGAAGGAGGAAATGACTGGCGAAGCTGCGCGCATTCTGCATAATACAAAAGTGTACGGGGGGGACTAGCTGCTCGACTAGTATACCCTTTCTCATAAAAGCCTCGCACGCGCTAGTTATTTTAAGTAGGTGCAATAGGTCGTTGGAGCGGGGTATATGTAGTAGTACGCGACAACACTGGCCGACATACCCGAACGCCCGGTATAAAACACCGTTGTGCAAAGAGCTTTATTCCTTTGGCTTGCACAAGTCGGCGGATAGACGTGAGAGGCCGAAAAAAAAAGAAGGGCCACTTCGCACGCGCTCCTTCTATTTTTTACCTTTTATTTTCGCGAGCCTGCGTCGACTCCCAACTCTCCGCGTGCCTCTATACACTTACTTTAGCCCAGCGGCTTTCTTCTTTATCCTGCAACTGTTTCCGTTGTTCTCATTCACTGTTCCTTCGTGAACTGCTCGTCTGGGATAAATACAATGTTTTGCAGCACTGGGAGAAACTTCATTAGACATTGGTTGAAGATTTCACCGTCATTACAATGTTTCCCTCGAGTCGAGGTTTGCAACAGACCGGAGCAATACGTTCTTTTGTTTTTGTATAAGAATAATTATCCGAAATAGGAAGCTGCAGATTGTAACCCAATCCCTTTGAAGACATATTATCTGCGAGGAGGCATTAAGTACACTTGCCGATCGATCAACCAATATCTCATATTCCCTCATCTTCCATTTTTCTATTTCTCAATTTTACAAGCTCGCAATCTTCGCGTTTTTATTCTCTTACTCCGTCAGTTTTTATCCGCCCTCTCTCTCTCTCTCTTTCTCTCTCTTTCCGTCTTCTTAACCTGTCTCTTTTCGCAAGCACCCCTTTCACTATCTCTGAGACTCTTGGAAGAAAGCAGCGTCACGATCAGCCCTGGGAACGTCCTGTAAAGTGCTTCACTAGCACTTGAAATGGAGCTCTCGGATCATTGGGTCTCAAAGGACCAAACGCATCCACACACGTACACGTATACACATCGAGATACACGCAGACTCCTGTCTCCCACACACACACACACGCGCGCGCGCGTTCTTTTAAATTCAGCGCTTATTCGCCTTTGGCCTTTCGCGAAAGCGGAAAAGAGAGCGAGAGAGAGAGAGAGAGTTTGGAAACTCACCGAGTCTTAACGAAATTCGTTCCTTCGGCGGCGGAGTTTCTTTGTTTCTAGAAGCTCTCCTCTTCCTGCCTCTCCCGCTTTCGGCAAATCTTTTGTCTCCTTTACCTTTTTCCCTCCTTATCACTTTTCTTTCTCCCGTTCTTGGATATATATACACACTGCACGCTTCCCGACGGGATGAGGACTCTTCCTTTCTCTCTTAGCTTTCTTGCCTCGTAGCTCCGTCGCGTACAGTTTCCACCGCTCATTTGCAATTCCACCGACCACCACTGTGAATAATAATACCGCGAGGAATGTCAGATGTAATATCTTGTAAATAGGTCAGATTTATTCAACTCTATGTGAATTTCCATTACTCCACGCGGTATATATATTCTCGGCCTTTCTCCTCGTTATTCGATATTATAAAGCAGTTAACTTTTTTTTTGCGTGCTTCGCGTCTTAAAGATGAATTCCCTAAGACGCTATAGGGCTGCGCGGCGTTTATGAAATAAAATGAACGAGTACGGCCCATTCGTATTATTGCGCCAGGGGAAAGTGCTCGCATACTACTTATGATGTTAATTAATACATCGTTTATAACTTAATGAGAATATATGTTTGCGATAATAATTTTATCTGTCTTAGGTATTGTTTAGTGGATGCGGTGGAATTTGGTATTCCATGACTTTTCGCGTATTTGACAAACCGAATTAGGAGTGTCATAATGGATCGAGCAATCAGACTCAACCAATTATTTTACTTCCGCGCATTGGGCAGTCATCAATCATTGCAGCAAGCAATTTGATTAGATTAATCGTGGGAATCATCATTTAATAAATAATTATATATTAGTTATTTCTGTACTATTCTTGGCAACAATAATCGATGTAAATTGAATGGATTTCATCTATTGATCCCATAAATTGAAAAATTACTTTTATAGAGTAAAAATCGTATCTATCCTTTCATACATGCTCAATTTCAACTAGACGGAGAATGACTTTCTACTCTTTCAAAATGACAGTCACTTTAGTGGTTTTATGGAGACCCAGATTACTTGTTTTCCCTTTAAATAATTTTCATCATTCTGCTGGCTGGATATATAAATATCATGGAAAATTTATCGCAGAAAATGGATGTGCCTGGTTGGGCTTATCGTTCGCAGATTTATTTCATGTCAACTGCCGGTAGAAAAAAAAAAGATATTATAACAATTCATGGTGAGGACCGCGCGACGTGCCCATAAAACTTTAGTATTTTAGACCTCGTTTCTCGCGCGATAACGACGCGAAACGCCAAAGTGCACATTATACTTTACGATGGCATAAATTCATTTGAGCGACATGTAGCTGAAACGTTTGGGCATTCGGAATTGCGAGACGAGCCGAGCCCTTACGACGTTGCAAACTTAAACGAATTCAGTTGATATGGGACAAACACGTGTGCAAATGGAGTGAAAGAAGTCGTTCATCAATCGTAGATCTGAAATTCTATGATGATAATTTTCATTTCTCAGATTAGCAGAGATTATAAGAGGACTGCAATGTACAATATGCCTTGATTAAAAGAAAATTTAGAAATTTTAAAATGAAACGTTTAATATTTTATAGATCATAAGAGCTGTATATATAGTGTAATCACATGGATATAAGCAGAATAATACAATGGCTTTATGAAAATGAACGCGTCATGTAAAGACTGCGTAACGGTTTCTGCATTATATAACTGAAGAAGATACGGTATGCTACAGTGCCTCAAAATATTATCCAAAAATAATCATAATATACTAACGAGAATTTCAGTATTTTATCAATCGTATTTACTAGTGCATCGTTTAACGTAGTTTTTAATATATAATTTTCTAACCCGTTAAGATCTTATACTAACCACGATTCATATTTGAGGAAAACACAAGACATAAAAGTCACGCTAAGAAAACCAAACCAAACCTACAAAAGAATCAAATGCAAAAAGAAATATCTCCATTTAATTTTAGATCTCCGACCAATTTTTTGCCGCACAAACCTCGATGAAAGCTCACTCGCACCGAAACCATCCGGGAAATCCCCCTTTAAATTCATAACTCTGTATTTTCTGGACGAAATATAAAACTAGAGAGAGAGAGAGAGAGAGATTGGTATAACGATTGAACTTGGCGCTGTGGCGAAAGCAGAGAAGCGCGCGAGAGTGCACAAGTCGTCTCTCGACGCACGGCCGCGCCCCAAAAACCCGTCTGTTTCCTACTCGCGGTCTGTTTTTCGCTCTCCTTCGCTGCAGGGACCGGTACAGCTCTCAGACCATACGTATACACGTATACGACAGCCCGACAATACATAGATATAGCAGAATAATAACAACGAGGAGCTGGAGCAAAAGTTACAACCGGAGGTCTCTCGATCGCGAACCTTTGGACGCTCGACTTATACGCAGGTACACGCGAGTATAACGCAGTTCTGGAAAAATATATATAATCGTCCGGTCTTCGCCTCCCCGCCGCGGCTACTCATACGTATAAGGTTTAAAGCAAATGTTTTTTATCGTCGGTTATTTTTCGCTTACCTCTCTCGTTTGATTTCGGACTGTGCTTACGCTGTTAAAACGCTGTCAAATCTTTCGGCGGCGGCCGCGCGAGCTCTTAACTTTTATTTAATGGATGGTGTGTTTACGCGTATAGCCGCGGGTGGACGCGTTACGAGAATGCCAAACTGTCGAAGTAGTTTTGCGCGCTGGCAATATGTCTTCCGTATATGGGGATATGATGTATATATATATACAGCTTTAGAAGCTACGAAATGGAGAATCGATGGGAAAAGCGATCTTTCGATTTAGAACTCGCGTATATGTATGTATGCCGCGTAGGCAATCGGAAGTAGAATCGTAACTGAATGAGCGAAATAAAAACATAAAGTGTATAATTGCTAATGGCGGTTAAATATTCCCGTCTGTTAAAGCAGATGGTACTGAATGATCGGATCTAATGTGTATTATGTATATGCAACTGTGGCGGAAGCAAGGCGCGGAGGAGAAGTCCTCGTTTATCCCGCGATCCGAGCCGCTGCCGACGGCGCAATTTCATTAGCGCCCAAGCGATAGATATATAGGCGTCTGCGGCCTTATCTCGCGTCTATACTTATAAGCGCTTCGCGTGAAAATGCAGAAGCGCTGCGGGTCTAAAGCTATGTTAACTTGATTCTCTCTCTCTCTCTCTCTCTCTCTCATTATACTTTAAGTAATTGATTGAATTTCGAAAGCTGATTAAGTGATTCGCGTGGTAATCTTCGAGGTCAGTAGTTTAACCGATGTATCATCAATCGTGGCCTGCTCCATATGATGTCTGTAATGTGACTTTTGAATACGGTATCAGAGTGTAAAATTACTGTCACGGCGCAGTTTCCGCGAAAGAGGAGATAACTAGATGTTATAAGTTACTTATACATCTTTTTCCATCGACGCATAATTGTTAACAGCTCTGCACACTCACCTACTACATAATCAATTTTATGTTTTTGTAAAAGGCCTTAAAAATAACATAGATAAAAATAGGGGAATAAAAAAAAAGACTAAAAGTGGAAGAAATTGTACCTGGTTTTAAGCGTAAAAAAATGTATGCTCTTTATTTCTTTGACAAGGGCGAAAGAGAGAAAGGTTATAAAGCAGAGCATTTTTTAGTCTGACTTTGCGACTGTAATACCTGACACTACGTACGTGCAAAATAAGAACCAGAAACGTGTCCTGAAGATACGAGCACACACAATATATTCCTCGGTTTACGTACGCACGTTCGTACATAATGGGCGCGTATTAAGAAGCCGCTGGAAAATCTTGCTAGAATATAAAGTCACTCGCAATATTGTGTGATGAAGATGTTATTTCGGAAATGTTAAACTGCCAGTTAAAAATGCTAAATAGTATATACTTTACTTGAAATAATGAATAGAAACGCTCGCGTAATAATAATATTGCGCTTTCAACTTACACTTTGTAATACGCTAGAAAGAACTTCTTTCGCAACATTTAGATATAGAATATAATTAAAATAAACTTATGCAATCGAGCACTGCGTCATTCACAAGGGATCTTACACAGAAAGTGTATAACGCTCGTAAAATAATATTTAGCTATCGGTCGAGAATAGCTCGCTCAAACGCAAACAGCCTTTTGAAAATACAACAGCTCTTATTTGCTCAACAAATTGCATTATTATTTTCAAATCGAATGCTAATGGAACGCTCGAGCGACTCAAACGAGTAATACACTCGTACGTAAATTAACAAAAAAAATCAAACACGTGCATTAAAATTCATCGACATAAACTCATATTAGCTCTCGTTTAAACAGTCGCTCGCAAAGTAACAACGCCTTAGGCAAAAATATCGGTCTCGATAACGTATAAGCAAAACTGTAGCCCGATCGTTCGAATCGTTGCGCCAATTGTCTCGGTCCCGAAGAGCTGTTTTGCAACGGAATGCAACATTATTCAATTGCTGCTCATGCGGGGCTTACCGAGAGGGATTTCTGGATTTACCGCACAACGGACGACAGCACGAACTCGGTGCATCTCGTTTTCCACCACCCCTCACGTATGTACATATACGTATATATACACAAGCGGTTCACATTTTCTCTCGGATGTGCAGCACGTGATGCTCGATCGCACAGTCACGCATATATATATATATATAAATGTTCTTTATTCCACTCAAATCTGCCTCGGCACAGTTCGACCTTATGCAAAATAAAAGTTCCCTCTCTCTCTATCTCTCTTTCTCATCTCTCTCAGCAACTCGATGTATTTTTCGCGCGACCGTCCAACGCTTTCTTCGCGGCCCCTGTTGGCAACTAGAAAAAATATTGCGACAAGCTCGTAAATTCCCCGGGAAAAAAACTGTTTTCTCGTTCAAGGGAAGTTGGCTGTTCGTTGCTGTTTTTTTCTTCTTTTTTTTTTTTCATTTAGCGCGGCCCCCCCCCCAACCTAGCCGATGTAAAATAAACAGGCCCCGTTCCACCGTAAGATTATCGAGAACATTTTACAACTGCTGCCGTAGATTTTCATTCTTCCCGTTTTACACTTAGATTTACTCGCGAATTGTGTTTTATTATACTGCTTTCACGATAAATCTTGCGCAAAAGAAGACGGATTATTAGGTTTCCTGATATAAAAGATTCACGAAATTAAATGTATTTTTTATTATCAGAGGAGATGAGCAACGAAATTGCGCAACTTTCAACACTTTAAAATCACTTTTAATGCAGTAACATAATATGGTCCCGGCCATTATACCGAAAACTACTCTAGTTTGCATTAGAAAAAGTGAATAAAATGAGTATACTTGAAATAATAAGACTTATGAAACTCTTTGCGAAACGGTCTAATTAAATTTCTCAGGAAAATTTAAAACGAACGTATTTTTGTGCGCTTCTTAATTAAAAAGGAACATGACAGAATTAAACTGAAAATAATAACGTAGCGAAAACATATCCTATTATCATGAAAAGGATTTTGTACTTGACAACAGAATTACATTTCGCATAAATTGCACTTCCTTACAAATAAAATCAAACCTATGACATTTATTTACAAAAAGTTTTAACTCCAATCAAGAAAAAAAATATAGAATATTGTTCTATCCAATAATTTCGATACTATCAGAATGACCAATCAATAGTTTTCATTGATTAAAAGCAAAAAAAAACATTCTATTTGTGTAGCATTTATTTTCAAAGTTTTTTGTTTGCATTATTTCAAAATTCTAAATAAGAACGTTATTCAGTCATTTTAAAAGCATTCAGAACTTCAATTCTGTTAATTATTATTTAGTAAAATGTCTAAAATGTTGGAATCCTAATAAAGTTTCTGCGCACACAAAACCTACTAATGTTTCAACTGTGAGCACAAAGAGGAATTAAATCTCCGCAATAATACGTTGTATGAAAAGTTTTAAACTACGGTCACAGTTATAAGACGAGTAGAATTAATTATTATTTCATTATTTCCGTATTCCTTTACGGTCGTTTCATCCGGCTTATGCAGTTTAGCCCTTTGTTACTTATTTCTATGAATCTTTTACACAGTTTAATATATAAGAGTCATAAAAGCAAAAGGCCATGAGTAAACAATATTATACCATTTCGAAAGGCTTTTAATTACAAAATATGGGATGTTAAATAAATCACTTCGTTATCGGCTACTGCTATAAACATTATTGACACGTATAACAAATCTGTAATTGTCCGTGACTAAGGAAAACACAACATCAATATCGTTTCAATAGAACCATCCAGTTTATTCGTCAATGTTGAGTGGACGTTGCACAACAAAACTTTGACGATGCGCATCGACAGTTAGCACCGATCGATTATTAACCTGTTAGACGTTCTTTTTGCTTATCAAATGTACTGGTAGAAAATGAATTTGATGACTTTTAAAAAAAATGGCTCACTACCAGTGGAAAACGTACTGCCTGCCATAAATAAATTTGATTCGATATTGCACAATTTAATTTTACAAAGGTTACATTAATTGTGTCTATAAGAATATTTTCTATTACCTAAGCTAACGAAAACAAATATTTTGATTTTAATATCTAAATTCATTGATTTAATCGTACGAGAGTATTGAAAATGAATATTCACGTGTCGTCTATTTCTGAATTTCACTCTGTACTATTTTATATTTCACGCAGAAAGTATACAAATGCAGTTAGAACGAGTATTCTTATTTCGCAATAAAAAAGACGACATTCTACTTTATTTGCCAATTCCGCAGCCAATACTGTCGCTTAACAAATTACAAAAATGTCATCCAATTCCCTATATAAACACAATCCATCGAAACAATTCACCCTTTGTCCGCCAAAAAAAAGGGCATCGAAGAACCGTGCTTCAATTCCGCCAGGTACAAAGTCAACAACGTTCGCATTTGGCCATCATCCGAGCATCTAAAAAAAAAACCGCACATTACACCTCGTTACCCGTCGCGTAATACCTTCCTGTCCGCGTTACACCAATAAAACTACCCACACGATTATCTACACCGGCGTTGATAAGTCGAGAATCGCGCGAACTTTTGCCGTGAAAAGTTACCGCTGCACACCCACGCTCCTCTCTGGGGCTAGTCTGAGCGATACAACGCGTATATAGATACACGCTACATACGTGGGTGATGCGGAGGATGTGTTGGCACACACGCCCGCGGCACACGCGCATTCAGACGTGGTAGCGCGTCGGCTTTAATTAGCGCGCTCTCTCGGTCGCTAAAACCGGCGCCTCGAGGCCGACGTACTGCAGCAGCAGCGGCTGAGTTACCTCCGAGGCTGCTGCTCTACCCCTCAAACCTCTACACACTCGGGCCCTTTGTGTGGAGTCCGCGTACCCCCTCCACCTTCCTCTGAAGAGGGGGCAAATTAAATTTCTGCTCAGCCCGGTAGCGGAATTCACGGAATTCATCGGGCACCCTCTCTGTGCGCTTCTTTGTGTCTCTCCTCTGCGTGGGAGAGAGAGAGAGAGAGAGACTTTTAAACGCGCTTGGCGGCTTAAAAAAAGGGCGTATCTCTCTCTCTGCCCGACTAAAGTGTTACACCCACCAAATCTGGCTACTTTAATGCGACCGCGTTTGTTATACGTTATACGCGGGTGTACCTCTGGATCTGCATTTGCATGTGAAGATACGTGTTTTGAAACAGCTGTTGATTGCACCTTCGGCGTATTGTCCGGCTGCTGCTGTTGCCGCTTCGCTGAGTGCTCGTAATGTATGCTGCGGTGAAACGGGGGACATATATATAGTGTTCGCGACTACGTATGCTCATTATCGCTGCTTTGCGCGCAATGCCATTTTAAACGCCTCCCGTATATATCTATACGTTGAACATTCGTCGCTGCGAGCTTTCTGCTGGTGTATCGTTCGGGCGGATCTGCTGGATAAATATTTGGACCGTTATCTATCCGAATTATAGGGACTTTGGGGGAAAAAAAATATTTTGACTTTAACATTTTAAACATTTTAAGTTTTATAAGCATTAAAAACTTTTCGCGAGCTTTTCGCAATTGGCGCTTAACTAGAATTTAACGCCTCGCGGTACTAAAAAATGATACAATAAACATGAACGATGATGCAAAAAACGCAATTTACAAGATTTTTTACTCGCATACCTCATAAAGTAGGGTCAAAAAAAAAGCTCTCATTGAGCAAACGCTTCAACGCTAACCGCTCTCATCTCTTATTTCTTTCAATTATTTCGAATAAAAGGCCGGGAATAACAATGTTTCTTCTCGTACTACGCGAGCGGTGAACTGTACGCCCGGTGAAAATGAAAAGAATTACGGTGGCAAAAGTAGCGCGTGACGCGTTTAGCCCTGGCCGCACATTTTCTGAAATTTCCGCGTGATAAAAAAGCTGCGAACCGCAAAACCCGCGCAACATCTCGCCGCCCTTTTGCAGGTGGACTCTGTGCACATGTACGCGGCCCTGCACATCCGGCGCCGGAAGGTGATATTTTTCGCGTCGAAAAGCGTGCAGTACAGAGAGAGAGAGAGAGAGAGAGAGGGTCTCGAGGGACGATGTATGACGTTATATGGTCGTGTGTGTATCGGACGCGGATTTTCGCCGTGTGCCAAATGCATACGCGACACTTGCCGCGATGTTTTCCGAGAGATACACACGGTATAATCCATTATACATACACTCAGGTGTGCGTCATGCGGATGTACGCGTAACACGAAATGCACACTGTTCTATAATACCTCGTTCCGATTTCCTATATAATAATGAATGGGAGCGAATCTGGACTCTCGCGATCCCAAACCGTATTCGGGTATAACGCTCAATAAACTCTAATTATCATATCGCGCGCTACCCCGAGCTGCTCGATTTTCCATGAATATAATGCGGTGGATGATGGCGCTGTTTGCGACCAGCGACGAGACTCGAGCACAAGCTAATGGATTCGATGCTCGATATATAAATGATTTTTAGTGGGCACAATCGTGTCTTACTTTATCTTTATTTGATTTCGATTAAAGTGTCAAACGAGCTCATGATATATTTCGCGGGATAAAATACCTGATATGGAGATCATTGCTTTTTTTCAAAATGAATTTTATCGATATAACTATTTTGGTAAATTGATTTTGATGAATTGACAAATTATATACAGACGAGGAGTTTAAAATTGATTAAAATGTATTAGCTGCAGGAGAGGCGCACTTGCGCATAACGAAATCAATGTTTCAAACACATTCTACGTCGTGATAAAAGGCGTTGAAATCTGCATATGTGCACGGAGCTGTAGCGCGCGCAAACAAAATAATTGAAAACCGGATAGCTGCTACGCACTCTAAAGCTCTTTTAAACCAATGACACACCTATAAGCGATCGTTAAAGCCTCTTTTGTTTCCCAAGCGAGTGGCAATTCATTTTTGCCACCCGCCAATTTTTCCTACCGCAAATTCACTTTTCTTCGTAAAGCCTCGAGATGGTGTACAGAGGGGATAAAACGCAAAGACCGCGGCGCTCGACTTTTTAAGCGCCTATTTACATCCATTTGGGGCCAGGAAAAAGCCTACGTGTGCGAACTCTCACACACACACATACACACACACGTGGACAGCCCCTTGAATTCTCGTGCAAAAGGGAGTATGCGTGGCGCGCGGTTAGCACATCGTCAGCGGCTCGCTCCCCTTTAACAGCGTTTTCCCAGCCTCTTTCGGAGGTGGCAACAGCAGCAGCAGCAGCAGCAGCAGAAGCAGCACAGGCCAAGGTGTGAATTTACATTCCTTTTTCTTTTCACCTCGCTCGCGAGAGAATTTTCTTTCTTCTCACTCGCTCCTTCCTCTCCTTCTCTCCCTCTTTCTCTCTCTCTCTCTGTCACTGCGGCACGCGCGCAGCTGTAGCAGTTCTTTGTCTGCACGAGGCGGGCCCGCCTACTTAAAGCCACCGGGAACAATTGCCACGACGAAGGCGGCCGGCCACTCGACGGTTTTTCTTTTTCGCGCGCGGCCGCTAGACCGAAATCGAGGTTAAAAATCTGGTTCCGCTTATGTAATGTCACGAATCCCATTGTGCCGGGGCCATCCAAGCGCAAGAGACCGACGCCGCGAGGCTTTCTCAATCGATTAAACATAATTCCTCTACTTTCGCCTTTAGACTTCAAAGGGACGTCTTTTCAGCATCTCTTTTGCTACTCTATTAAGACTGTAATTTAAGGCTTCCGTTTTATGGTCGCTGTATAATACTGTTTTAGTATCGTTGGCGTGAATCTTTACGAAGCGATGATTCAATTACTGTCGTGTAAACTGATAAATGATCCAGCATGATTGTTGCACATTACTTGGTTCTCTGTAGAAGATTTATACATATAAAGTAGCTGGTATCTCTATAATGTCTATACTTGAAGTCTAAGCGTTTCCATGCTTTAATAGATCAATTGAATGGAGTGCGTCGAATTTGTATTATGACTTTGGATAATAACCACATATATATATCATTGTATACATATCGATGCTGTATACTGTTGTACAAATGCAGAGGGAAAAGCGACAAGTGTTATATTGTTATTTAGTGAACATACGTCAACTTTTACTGTACAGTACGTACAATCGAAACATCAAGATTAAAACGAAATCTTATTTTTAGTTCGCACAAGCTGTCCATGTACAGACATAGTGAAGGTTCGCATATATATATGTAGTTTACAAAAGTGATTACTCGATCTTCAGAGACGCGGTCCCCGTTCCCCGCAGTGTGCCGCCGCACTGAAAACACAGTCGCAAGAAGCCGGAAAGACTTCAAAGCTGGCCCGAGGGAGCTGCATCAGCCCCTATATATATACGTATAGCAAGAAAGCCAAATGCAGCCTCGTTAGAGTAGAGAAGAGCGCCCGAGAAAACAGAGTCTAGCCGCTCTGCCGTAGCGCCGCCACCGCCCCGACCAACCAACTAGCTTCGCTCAACACAAATTTGCGGGAAAAGTCGGTTAAGTGGCAAATCATCGACACCTAGATACCGCCACGTCTCTCGTGCCTTTTTCATCCCTACCGCGCGAGAAGCTAAAAGAGCTGCTGCACTCACTCGAGAGCAAGCTAGAGAACGAGAGATAGAGAGAGGTGTTCCGTTAGCTGCCGAAAAACCTCAATTAAGATCGAATTTTCTGCTTGTAGAGTCTGCGAATTTCCTGCATTTGGGTAGCGGCTACAGTTTCCTTTTCACAAAGTAAGAAACTGTTTGTAGTAACTGTATTGTACAAACCATTTGAGCAGGTACAAAACACGAAGTATTGTAGCATGCGATACGTCGCGCGTTTCGTCCTAAAAACCACATTATTATTATACGAGAAAATGTGAACTACTACTGTGCCACGAAGTTGAAACAAATTTCCTCCTTTGTTAAATCTATATAAACCGAGCCGTTCGATATTTCAAAATGATAAATAAAATCGTGAATATAAAATGATATAATATCGTTTGAAATCCGAACGTATATTTTGGACAATCGCGATATTAATTTTTAATGGGAAATAATTGATTATCGCGTGCGGAGGGACCCGTTTTAATTGAAGCCCTTCAAGAGTACTCGATGGAATTCGATGATCAACGGTCGATTCCACATATAGGCACTCTCGAAGCTTTATGCATATACACGCCCACGAATATATATATACATAATCACCGAAACCCCCCGCGCGGAAATTCCCCCGTATTTCGCGCCTCGAAATTCGAGAAAGTGATAATGCTATGCGCCACGGGCGCGAGGAACAAATCGGAAAAAGGATGAAACTTTATCTTAAACTTGGAAATTCGGTTATGCGCGGAGGGACACGAAGAGTGTGCCGGGCGCTAGCAGAGAGAGAGAGTTCGATCAATGGCAATTTGTCGAGCGCACAGCGGGATCCCCTCGGCTGCTGCTGCTGCTGCTACTCTCTTGCTCCCCCCTCCCCTCTCTCTCTATCGTGCTTTTGACCCCGTTAACGCGCCCACGCAAAATCGAAGAGAGAGAGAGAGAGAGAGAGAGAGAGTTCTTCGGGAATTGGATTTTCGCGGCGTGTTACAGTTTGGATCGAACCGCGCAGCGCCGGACTGCTTGTACAGCTCTCTCTATCTCTCTCCAGTATATATTGAGTATTTTAATTTTTCCTCGCTGAATCGACAACGTTGTCGATGTCGCGCACTTCCATTTTGGATAAATTAAAGGTTTTTGCGAAAATGTTGCGATATCGAAGAAAAACATTTTCTATTTACTTATTCCGCAACTTGTGAGATATTACTAACTTTAAACGTATGTTACGCGACACATACATTTACCGCTCGCTAAATCTATTTTACTTATGAGCTTACGAGTTTTAACGATATTTTTCAAGTATTTTGAGACGATGTTACATATACATATTTATATTAACTTTGTTTTTGTCAAGCATAGTTATACTTATAGTTATCGATATTTTAGAAATAAAGAGTTTTAAAACTTTTCAGCACAATTATCCATACGTTAAAGTTTATTCCAATATTTTCTCGATCTTATCCCTACTGTATCGTATATAAAGGAAATTGAGCTAGAAATTGCGAGTGACTTTCCACGCAGATTTATTCATGCAATCTTTCTCATATATAGTTCTCTACGTTGAAACTGAAATGCGAAGACGGTGAGAGGCGAAGAGTAGGTAAAAAATCTTGTTATTGACGTTGCAAAAAAAGAATAAAATGAATAACTGATGGAATGAAGAAAAAGACTTGAGAGGAGTAAACATACGAAAATTGCCCTTGACCAAATATCTGATATAAAACAACCATAAAAATATATTCCCGTGAATTTTTTCAAGATCAAAAACAGCTGAGCTAGAATAGAAATGCATAAAATTATATTTCAGCAATACCTATAAACGGCTCATTTTATATTAGGAATTCGGTCGCATAGATTAAATTTTATATCCTTATTCAGCAAGAGGATAGGAGATTCCAATGCGTCATTGAATGGAGCGAAAGTAAGAGCTTTTTACAAACATTATCTAGCATTACCAAATTTAAATCGATATTTTAATAAGACAAAGAATTATGCCTATCGAAAGCCATTTTCATACTCTATATGTTTATGCTGATATTAATGCAGAGATTATTCTGTAATTTATGTTAGGATTATACGGTTTTCACTTTGATTATTTTTGCAGCTGTTCACATTATTCATCATTATGTGCAGTAAATTTAACATTTACCGTTTAACATTTCTCTTACTTACACATAAAAATGGTTCCAATGGAGATAACAAACACACTTATTCAATATATCTAAACTTTTCAGATCATAAATTTATAAATATTATACAATTTAAAAAAAAAAGTAAAATTTCTACGTATATAATCTAGTTTTGTGCCATAATACAGTAAATAACTATGAACTGTACAATTGTAAATGTTGTAATCACAATTTCATGTACGTTACATCTGCTATTGCAATAAAGCATAACATATACGTACTTAACTAAACTTTGACACTACTCGGAAATAACAGTCTTGCAATGAGCTTTTGTTAGCTTGCCAATTGATATTACTCGCGCAGTATAACATTGAACAATAAGCACCTACACTAATTTGAATCCACAGGATATCGATTAATCCAAATTGCGGATAGAATAACAAAAACTATGCAAACTTCGCGTAAGACAAATTATTGTGCTATTTTCATATAAAATACACGTTAAATTATTAAAATAATGGAACGTATAAACAAGAGTCCATAAGATCACATAATTTCAGTGAAAAATCGGCTGTGATACTAAGGAATTTTTATTATCCCTTATACATAATATAAGAATCCCTTGCTTTCCGTTCAAAAAGCCTATATAAAATGTATAGTCAGCTTCGGCTTATTTTCTCGGTCCTCACGTGCGGGCAAAAGTATCCACCTAAGGAATACACACACACACACACACACACACACACACACACACACACACACAGATACAGATGTGTAGTCTTGACGGGTCCAGTGTATACAGACTCGGAGTAAAGTAGCGTTATTACGACACGTGGTTACTCCACGGTAAACACGTCGCCCCTCGCGGTCGTCGAGTCGCTTTTATGCTTTCCCCGCGGCCGGTTTTTGCGACTACCCCACCCTCTCGCTCCCTTTCTCGCCCTATATACAACGATTCCTTCGCCGAAGCAGTGCGTGTATAGTGGCATGGGAGAGACCCGGGATATGGCTATACGGCCGGGGATAAATTCACTCGCGGATAATTTTTATCGTCCCATTTTCCCTCCCTCTTCCTTCACCTCTCTCTCTCTCTTTCTTTTTTTATATACGGACGTATTGCACAACGCTATACGTATACGAATCGGCTTTCTCGCCCTTGTTTTACGAGACGGTTTTGCGCTTTGTGCGCTCGCGGGTTATAGAGAGATGGAGGGAGGAGAGAATGTCGGTGAAGCGTGTCGGCCGAATCAAAGAAGCTTTTCTGCGCGAACCGATGCGATCCGGTACATCGACGTCGGCCACTCGGTACGTAATAAATGTTTTTATATACGCACTCGGAAGTATTTCGAGGGGGCTGTGTCACGTGCTCGTTACGTAATCACGATTTTATACAATAGCTTATTTATATCGATGTTTTTGTTCCGGCCCCTTTGTTTCGCACTTCGCGCAACTGTTGTTCATTGCTCACGCTCGATCATAAACCAGCGCATAACTCATTGTTTTATTCAATGGATGGTTATACGTATGTAGACGTTTTTTTTTCTTTCTGCGTCTTGAAATATACTAGCTTGACATTGACTATTCCACTCAAGTGAATTTACGGATAACGCGTGTTACGAATAACAACTTGAACCACACTATGACTTCTTTGCTGTCGTGCACATACTGCAACCTACTATTCCTATTTCAATCCAGCCCAGTTTAATAAATAACAACAGCGATGTTTTCTTTATCCACTCTCTAAATCGATCTTGCATATCTTTAATATACTAATCGCTTGGAACGATATTTCTTGTCTTTGGGCTTGTTCCGGGTGCTGGAACTTTAAAATCGCATATTCAAGTAAGCACGCGGTTCTGGTCGCTGGATGAAAATCATCGGAATATTCATGAACCGAGGATGTAGCTAAAGTGTGAATACAGTTCTTGTACCGAGTAAATTTCAAACTGACCCTGGGTGTCCGTTAGGCCTGCAAATGGAAAATAAACTTGGAATGCTGTTTCTTGTGTACTTCAAGAATTAATATGTTAACACTCCTGCTTATATGAATACGACTTATACAGTTTAAGACACATGGTATTCATATCTTTCTTCAGTTTTTATGATTCTATTTATATTGGTATTCGATAGAATATTCGGAATAAGCATGAGAAGCTTTAAAGAAAATTCGATAAGAAATCCAGAACGATCTTTTAATAGCTGTGAGAAAATATATGATTCTAGGAAATTTGGCTTACCTACATCTGTCGGTGCTATAATGAACAACGGGAAATTAATAATTTCTAGACAGTCACACCTGTTACAAGTACAGGTATACGGAGGAAAACGTGAATATTCAGTAGATCAAGGATTGCGGAGCAGTCTATCATCGAAGCAACGTCTAACATCACAGTCCACGGAAACGTATGTGAATTATTTACGATGAAACTCTGAAGCTGTTGGTCTTTAATAATCGAATATAGTAAAATATTAAATTGGTCTATTGGCAAATATGTTAGCTTTTTCTCTATACTTTACAAAACAATACTTACTATTTTTATCGTTATTCCAACATTCCAATTTATTTAATTTGCTAAAATAATGTCTGGTCCTCAAAAGAATATGTCTATTAAATTGCCTTTATAAATAATACTATATATAAATATGAGTATCTTGCAATTTGTCATATATCACTTCAGAATCCATCAGGTCGACAGTGAACAACCGATGCTCGTTGTCGACAAAAAAAAAGATCAATGAGCCCCTCTTATATATATATACATATATATCGGCAAAAAAGTGACCCCAAAGGATTGACCAAAAGTTGGAGGAATAAAGGAGCGAACTCGAAAGCCCACCTTATCGTGATTTCTCCCTTAAGATTGTCATCGAGGAGGGGGTAGGGGGGTCATCTTATATATTTCATAGGGCGATCACGTAGACGTGTCGACTGCCCCTGGTCAAAAAAGTAAAGAAATGGACCTTTCACTCCGCCGTCGGATCGTTTATCGCCGTAATAATTTTTCTTCGCCGACCCTTCTCTCCCGCCGAGTTAACTCCCTACCAGCGGCTCTTTTCCCGCTACCCCGGAAAAGAAGAAAAAAAGAGCATGCCAAAAGAGGGGAGGGGAGGGGGAGCGGACACGTCGGTAGCTGCTACCTCGCGATCGACTTTTTTGGCTTCCCATGTATTTCCACGGGGAATAACGGAACGAGATTAATAAACAGAAGCGACCCCTTCTCTCCTTTTTCCAGCTCGCCAAGAATTATATCGATATAATAATTGTACATCGTACTGGGTTTAGAAGTTGTATACTAAAAGTAAGAAGAGATAATTGTGCAGTTCGTGAGATAGTCTAGCGGATTTTAATAAATGAAAGCACAGGATACTCATGGATTCTCTCTGAAAAACGAACCTTTGCATACTGCGAGATTGATGATTCATGTGCGTGCTAGGAAATGCTAGAGTGAGGTTTTGCTCGTTCGAGATAATATTACTGTGTGTGTCTTGTACTTTTGGATTAGTACACTTTTTTGTGTGTATGTACTTTCATATCTGCAACGGTATTAGAACAACACGTGTATTATATCGTTCAATTAAGTGACTGGGTGTGCGTGCAAATGAAAGTGGGTAAAAGAGATTGCACTGTTTTGTCTCGTGTTGACTTGCATAATTTTATACTGAACTGAAATGAATGTTGGGGAAACAGTGATTACGACGCCAAGCTGAATATGAATTCTATTGGAACACTTAATTAATTAAGTCTTAGATCATTTTTTTTTTTTACGTAAAACACATATCCGTACGATGTGGTAAGTAGTACGGGTAAATTACAGATCAGACATAGTTTTTGACTCTAACCAGAAGCAATCGGACATTAAATAAAATATATTTATTTATTAAATTAACTTAAAAAAAAATCTATGAACCTTACGTTTAAATACAATCGCCTGCCCAAGCTGCACAACAAAAAAAAAGCATCTCATCGAAAAATCTTTTATGGAGCCGTAGTGACGTGTATGTATAGGAGAATTTCGCTATAAAAATGATTGTATGAAAACGCGCGATACGAGGAAACGAGACGCAATCTTGTTTTGTGGACCCAAAGAAAGGGGAACAAGTTCTTGTCATCCGCGCAAGCTGGAGTTATGAAAGTGCGCGAGTGCGCCTGCCTTTACTCCCATTTCGAAGCGGTTGCTGTAGTTCTCCGTACCGGCCGTCATTTCTTTCACTACTGGGACGTAAAAGTCAGGGAACTGGAAGAACCGAGGAGAAGAAGAAGAACAAGAAGCAAAAGCAGATGGAGACGAAGAAGAAGCAAAAGAATGGGCAAAGAGGGAATGAGGGAAGGAAAAAACAAAGGAAGCCATGACCTGGCGCGCGTGGAAGTCTTTTAACCCTTATTTCCGCGTGACTGCCGTGGCTGCTCAATGAGGGAGACCTTGTAAACACGCTCCGTGTATTTTCAGCTTATTCTACATTGAAGAGTGTGAGAGGGAGGAAGAAACATGGTGTACCACTGTCGAGGACAGGGAATGAGAGAGCAAAAAGATCTTCGGGAGTTTGACGTGCTCTGGACGTTGTTCGAAATTAAAAATCTCTTGTGCAGCAAATTAATGGTTGCGAGCGGAAATATGGAAAATCTACCGCTACGTCAATGAAAAAAAAAATATACAAATAAATTGTACATATTGATTCCACTACACGGAATATGCTACAAACTAATTTTAATCAGGAGTCGCTTGAAGGGAACGCGAAAATTAGATATATAAAGTTTAAAAAAGCTTTAAATTACAATTTTTCGTAATTAAAAGGCAAACCTTTGAAGTTTAAGTCTACAATTTCCTGCTCTCCTCGTGATAATTAATTACACTGAGAAAACAATATCGCAGCTGACGCAATATAATATATAGTATAATTCTAGAAATTGAAGTCGAGTACGATCCCATTATAAAAAAGTGATGACCGGAAGAAGTGAAGTATTTAAATACATAATCTGATTCGTTATGGGTAGATATCCGTTTTGAATGGGGCCAAAGTTTAAAATATTATTACATATAAATTAATATCTTAATTTAAAATTATGAAAGAATTATGTTAATCGTTTAGTAATTGGTTTATTATTAGTATTTTAATATACGAGTTAGTGTATTAAATTAGTTTATTATAAATTAAAAGCTATTCTAATATTTTCTAAACTCAAAAATTTTAGCAGGTCGTAACCTGATATTTCGTATAATACTGATAGCTTAATTAATAGTCATTATTAATATCTATGATTAATTGTAAAGGAAAGTAGATACATGAAATAGAAAGTATTTATCAATATTCTGCAAGTATTTATTGTAATTAAATTAACAAAAACATGCATTTCAATTCTAAGTATCAAATGATTTTCGAAGAAGTTTCCATACAATTGTTTCGATTTCAACATTTTAGCAATGTACAATGTCAATTCTCAGTGCAAAATAATTCTTGGAACATAAAGGCTATACGACGGCACAAGCATTAAGAGCAAAAATACATACTCAAAGGCACAATATTACAACGTCAATCTAAAGAAGAAATTCCTCTACAACTCTTCACTTTATCAAATTGTTCGCGCGCGCGCGCCTCGAAGTTTTCCCCTGTGCACTTCAAAGCCTCGTGTACGTGAATTTGGCCAAATCCGAACGACGAGTTTCCCGACAATTACGGGACACGAAGCTATTGACGATTCCGATTTTGACGAGTGCATCACCCTTAAGAACAATTTCCGCAGCAGAGCAGTGGCAGCGCCGGAATGGTATTCGCGCTTATGTGTGCGCACACTCAGCTTCGACTGAGTGTGTATGTGTGAGAGAGAGAGAGATGCAGAGAACAATCGAGAGGAGAATCGCAGAATTTCTCAAGCCTCTCGCCCCTTCCCCCTGCACCACTCGACGCAGATGGCAGGCAGGCGGATCTGCGGCAGAATGTACACGGCTGGCTCGAGGGAAAGACAGGGACAAATAGAACTGATAGGCAGATGGGATGGCAGAGGACTAAGAGGATAACGAACGAGGAGAATTGAGAACTTGGGGATGCAAGGGTGTTCGGAGGATGGATGGATGGGAGAGAGCCGAGAGCCGAATAACGAGTAATACGGACTTTTGGCAATGTTGCGTAAATTTCGACGACGACGACGAGTAACCAACGCGCGCCCTGCACCAGGTATTATTATGATTTATCCAGTTGAGATGCTGCTGAGAATCTCTTAGGCGAGACGAGTTCCTGGAAGGTTTTGATTAATTTATTTCTCGAATATGCTCCTGCGCACAAATTGGATCCTGAGCGCATTTTCTAAAGAACACTCCGCTTAATTATATTTTGTTATAGTTGAGAGGAGTTTGGGAGTTTGAAAAAATGGGTATTAAAAATGTTTTTACTGTTTTGGATGGAAATATTAACGTTTCGGTGGTGATAAATCTAACAACTACCACTGGAATTGTGTCTACTTATAAACGTGAGTCATTCAAGATGCACTTCAATCCTGCTTGTGGATAAAGCAGACCATGAAAGTATGTTTTATGAGCAGAGCAAGCAATTAGATGGCCCAAGGCAAAAGAAGTCCTACACAAGGGAAATAAATTTTTTATATAATAATTTTTAGTAACAATTCTGAATACATATGATTTGAATTAAATTTTTCACTTGCAAAATACCACATTAAGTTCAGTTTATATGATGTTCATTATATGCTGCCAAGTTAGATTTCATATACTATTGTATAAATCTACTAAAGGATTCCATGTATTGTAGTAAAATCTTTGCGTCAAAATATGTTAATGAATGATTACAAGAATTAGCTGAATAAATAAGGGCATCGTCGAAATTGTCTGCTCAAGAATTTCGCAATACCCAGGAATTTCGTTCAATTTTTTCGGAGCGAAAAAAAGGATCTACATTGCATCATTTACAATTCCAACCATTCCCATCGCTTGTCCATATAATATTTCTAGTTTTTTTTTTGTCCATTCGAATTCCACGATGAATAACCATCGAAGCGTGAAATACAAAAAAATAAAAGGTCGACATTTCCGGAATAACGAAAGCAGAAACTTAGCCTGGAAATTCCATTCTCGGTTTCTCGAAACTTTCAAATGAAATTTCTGGAACGCAGTAAGTGGGTTATGCAAAATCTTCCGCTCCGCATAAAACCTTTTCACGCGGTCCAACACCAATGCGTGCGCAAATAATATCGCGCAAATTCAAATTAATGACGAACAAGAACGACAAAGAAGATTCCCTCTGAACCGGTTCCGTTAATTCAAATACAAACTAAGTTTAGTCGAAAGACACATATAATACCATTCGCGTATACTAGAATGGTAATAAAACGATGTAGGGATGCATGTTATAGCATGTGGGGGTTCGGTTCCAAGAGGCCATTCATTGTGCTAATACTCGCCGCGTTACGTAAACGCTACTCACACAGCCATCCTTACACACACATGAGAAAGAAAGAGACAGAGAGGGAAAGAGAGAGAGAGAGAGAGAGAGAAAAATGATAGACAGATACTTGTTATATTTGATAGATGGATCTCATAGTTTTTTATTTGCAGAAAAGTACAAAAAAGGACGATACAAATTTCTTATAGTTTGCAATATATCTTTCGTTGTAGACCAGTCTTATATTAATTACTATATTCTTGCTAGCTAACTACTAACTTACTTTTCTTTTTACTTTTAATATATACTTACTATGATATACAAAGGCTTGTTTCCTTAATCAGTCTTAAAATCAGTCATTAGTCTTAAAATATTTCTCAAACCTAAGCGTAATATCTACCATATATAACATTTAAAATTAAGAATAAAGACATATTCGGTCCATTCATTCATTAACCACTCCAAAGCCAATAAATACACTCAGAGAGAGAGAGAGAGATAGAGGGAGGGAGTGGAAGAGAGTGGAGAGAGGGGGACGAGAGGAGAGAAAGGGAGAGAGAGTAAGCTGTGGCGATGCGCTTCGAGAAGATTGAGTTTCGGCTTGAGTTCTGCTCTCTATTCCTGCCTCTTTCTCCCACTTCATCGCTCTCCCTCTCTTCCTCTTCCAACTCCTCTTCGCCTTCCTATTCCAACTTGGCACTGTCGGGGAAATGTTCAAATATAGTATAGGAATTTCGAGAAATGTGTGTGAATCTGTGTAGCCGTCCGAGCCATTGTTAGAAGTATAGCAGACTTTCTGCATCTGACATGGAATCTCTCTCTCTCTCTCTCTCTCTCTCTCTCTCTCGTGCAGCGGTATCAAAGACGAGCCATACGAGCTATGCAGCAGGACTCTTAACTTTATTGCCCGAACTGTGTAATACTGGCAAACCAGCGAAAAGCGTGCGCCGAGTAGAGAAAATCGCGCGAGGATGACACGTGATATGTATAGCCTATTGCGAATTCTATTGTACCTCGGATGTTAGAAGTGTCGATGTTTGTGGGGACGACGGCTTTTCCTGCCATTGAGACACAGTATACAAGTTTCCTATGCCCTAAAGCGACACTCACCACATGCGATTTCCGCGACAAAAGTGGAATTGGAAAGCTGAAAATTCTTGATACTTTCGAATAGTTCAAAAAATTTGTTGTTACAATCAAGGAGGATATCGTCGAGTTGTAGTAAAATAAAGTATGAAACCCATGTCATCTAAAAACAAAAGGACCTCTTTGTAGTTGAAGAGAAAGTTAAAAAAGAGACAATTAAGGGGAAGTTATAGTCAATATTTATCGATATTATAATATTTTAATTACGGTAGAAAACATACTTGTATCATTACACTTCCTTGGATCATAACCTATCGAAAGACTGCTGGAAATACTATTTCCGCAAAGGGTTCGAATCGTCCGTCGAAACATACAATTTCCAGTAGTCCTTAAATATTCGGCTGAAATTTTGTGAAATGGTAGATTGTGATCCAAGGAAGTGCAATGATGTCTTTATTTTTCATTTATGTGAGTATTTTTTACTGGAATCGAAATACTGTGATGGCGGCAATGTATAACTATCACGTATCCTTCTTTCTATACTTGTCGGTTTATATATACTAAGCATCTAGTAAGCATAATCAACTTGATCTTTTTTGAAATATTTTCCTTAAAGTAGGAAATTTTTTTAAAATTAAACACACTTTATGCAGTAAAAGCTATAAGTTTTGTATTTTTATTTTTTGCTGTACTTTATTAAATAAGTTGGATTAGATGTATGATGTCATTCAGAATAGCACATCTATTCTCATGTTACGCAAGAAACGATTCCTTTCAGACAGATCTCTATTTTTACTCATTCAACAGATTGCAAGGCCATCTTATATAACAAGTATGAAATTTCTATTCAACAGAAATAACAGTTCAATAGAAATTTTGAAAATTGAGTTTAAACATTACCGTAAAACACTTACCGATTAGCTAAAAACGTCATTTTAACTTTGTCAGAAATATTTTCAGGAATGAACATTTAGAAAAACTAATTTGCTTAGTAACTATTAAAAAAAGACAGTTATAACCTCGATTATATATAGTTATAGGACAGTTCCCAGTTTAACTCGATACCAATTTTTTATACATTTTTTACTTAAACTAGTGGTTATTTTGAGTTACGATATTACTTACAAAAAATAATATGGTAAGTAAAATTTTCACACAAGAAATATCACGTTTCATATAATGCAATCAACGCATAATGTAAATAAATATATATACTATACAATATATAGTATTATATATCGACGCTTCTTACGAAGACTAGCACGTTTCAATTTCGTTACGAAGACTGGCACGTTTTCATTTTCGCCGCGAAAACTAGCACGTTTCGATTTTGTCAGCGAAGACTAGTTGCAGTACCTACTTTTTATAGACCGAAATTTACTGTACAAATAGTAGTATCTTCAGCAGACTTTTCCTTATCCGTTTTCATCACTTGTCTGGCTACATTTCTATGTATTTTTCATACTTTTCTCGGCTATTTACTCTCTCATTTTCAGTTAAGTTAGCAAAAAAATACCTCACATTTTTCACACTTTTAAATAAATGAAGCGATTATGTATATTGTTAGAGTATTTTCATAAAGTATTTAAAAACAAATCTATGGGTCCTAAGAAAAAGAACGTATCTCGACATTTCAGTTTAAAATGGTTGATATAGGAATATAAAACACAGAAAAGAAAAATATAGTCAGACAAATAATGAAAAGGGATGATGAGAAATGTGTTGAAAATGTCAGTGATTGTACAGTAAATTTCGATCTGCAAAAAGTGACTAATGATACTCCTCGGGCATAAATTGGACCTCGTTATTATATGTCCAAACAACCACAATGAAATACCATTATTTTTATGGAGTTTATTTCATAATAAACTTATATCTGGAGTTACTGAATTCTGACTGTACAGCGATAATCGTGGACAGCAAAATTTCAATGATACTGTCTTTAGTATGTTTATTAAAACAGGTGTAACATTAAAGGTGAAAATCCGCATAGGTAACTTGAATATTATATCAAAATTTAACTAAATAAAATTAGAATTTAAAATATTCCAGTTTAAGGTGATTCAGAGTCATATGAAAAAATAGAGAATTTCTTGAGACTTTTGCAAATTGTAGTTTTTATATATATACGAATTACAGGACTAGTAATTAAAATTTTTAGTCAGTTTATTATTAACGTAATATTTGATTATATTTTTTAGATTTCTTAAAATTCGACATACACAAAGCGTTGGAGATTCTATTCACGCTCTAGTTGAGCGCCAGTATGCTAATAAATCAGTTTATACACAGAATCAATGGTGCTCACTGATCATAGAAGCTAAAATAAATGATCCTTAAGAAGTTCAAAAGATTCAACTATTTAATTGGGTTCCAATAAAAATCGCAAGTGTTCGAGAAATAAGTATTCAACCTGATGCAGACAGCACAAGTTAAATATGATCTTCAGGAAAAACATATCCAATTACTGCTTAAAAAGGCGTATGGTCAAAAATTTTCTCTTGCACTCAACAAACAGAACGATTCAACTGCATATCACACACTTTATAATGATATATTGCAAATTTAAATCTATGTAATAGTATATATGATTGTCGTTTTCGTACGTAAAACGTGCTAGTCTTCGTAAGGAGCATCGGTATTTGGTAAAATTTTGTAATTAAATAAACGTATCTCGATTTTTTTAATTGACTCGGAACATCATTATTATGTAAATGCGTCTTGCTTATATTTTCTCAATAATTCTATTAAAATTGCATAATTATGAATGCACAGCTGCATTTAATTATATACATAATTATGTATTTTCCAATTTCACGTGATTTAAATGTTTGCAATCATTTTTTGTTTGCATTGCATTTATATACATACGCGTTTATATATATAATGTAGAAATAAATTTAATAAGCACTTACTATAAATAAACGCTACTTGATATACGTTTGTTAAAATTTCGATTCAACATCCAGAGAATATAAAAAATTACCGATTTCTTGACATTGTATGCTACAAGGAAGTATCTCACGTGAGATATTGTAACAGCAGAAAAATATATATATACTTGCTCCGCTCACAGCTTAAGTTCCTTTCGATCTGGCGTTAATCACATTGCCGTATGATCGATCGAGTCGAATCGATTGCGTAACCAATGAAACAAGAGTCGTTCCCATTCTACACTTTTCTGCTCGCTCTCCACTCCTTTTCTCCTTTACTCTCTCTCTCTCTCTCTCTCTCTCTCTCTCTCGCTCGCTCATTCGCTCTCGCTCTTCTTCATCTTTTATTCTCATTCTACGTTTCTTCGCGTAATGAGTTCTGCAAACAAAACTCTCGACGCGCTCCACTTCCGCACTAAAAATAGTGGAATCTGAAAAGTTCCGAGCTTTGTGCAGACGCGAGGAGAAGCGAGATAGAGAGAGAGAGAGAGAGGGAGGAAGAGAGAGCGCAATGGAGAGGAAAATAACGAAGGTCGTAAAAGATGACCTGACGAGATCGTGTTTCGTTGGGTGAACGAAAAAAAATCAGAATTGTGGCTCATGTTATCGAGTACCTACATCATTTGTGAACATCTCTTTAGTTTGAAAAATTACTATGTTTCTTTTACTCGTATCCATTGACAGTAATTAGCCATGTACAATGAAACTGAATATTATTGCTTGATTTTATACATTGAAAATTTTTCTGCTTTCAAATCCTTTAAATATAATTTATCTTTTCAACTAGAATATGAAAGCACAACTGGAAAAGGAATTTAATAAGAAAAATAGTATAAAATTAATTTTAATTTAAACGTCTATAGATCATAGATAATTCCATTCCAACTGCGTTACCTAACTAAAAATAATGCAACTGGACAGGTAGAACTTTATAGTTAACAAAAACATGGAATGCAACTTGAGCCACTTTAACAATTACAATGTACCATATTTTGTAATAAGTATGTATTAAAACGTAATTAGCGATTAGATTATGATAAAAAAAATATTGTAATTAACGTGATTACATAGAGAATATCCAGTTTAAAATTTCAATTACCCAATTCCGCGTGGAATGCGATAATTAATTATACAGCAAAGCTCGTACCTTTGAATGAGCATGAAAAGGGTCCGAGTATATTCTCTCCTTATTACAATTATTTCGCACCAATTGGCCGTTTTCTCCACTGTGCCCCATACGCCGAAGGAGCCACTCCGATCATTTATTCATTAAACCCCGAGTCCGAGAAATCTTCTACAAAAGGTATCCCCCTAGAGAGTGAAAAAATATAGATAGAGAGCGAGAGAGTGAGCGAGCGCGCGAAGAGAATCTTATACTACCAGGCGAGGTCGAATCGATCCTCACAGCTCGTCCTCGCCCATCCACACACACACACACACGCACACATACACTCAGCCCGGAAAAGCTATGATGGGAAAAAAGACTCAGTGTGCGTCTCGGTCACGAGCGCGTTGAGAAGCAGCACACCGACCCCTCGCACACACACATATATATATATATATATATATAAGCTAAATAAATAAAAAAAAAATTATATCCAACGGCTGCTTACTGCTAGGGGCGGATAACTGCCTACCTAACGTATACACCCAGTCACACGCGCGGCATAGCCTTTCCTCTCACTTCCAGAGAGGATCAGACCGGATCTTCTCCTCTCCTCTTTATCGCACGCTCGCATATGTATAGGTATGTGTATATATGTATATATATGTATGTGTGTGGGTAGGATGGCGTGCCGGCGACGAGCCCCGCGGGAGATAATTGGATTTCAATCGGTTCTCGCGCAGGTGATGTCATCGCTCTGGCTTGCCCTTATCGATCCTATCGCACTCCTCTTTCCATCTCCTTCTTGCGGAGCGAGTGGGAGAAGGAGATCGCTACAGAAGAATCTTTTCGGCGACCGAGAATATGTATATGTATATATAAGCCTTAGTCCTGTATACGCGGTGATACACGTAGTCTCGTTTCGATATATATTTCTCTGTAGGATATAGAGTGGGATTCGGCCGCATAATAGAACAGCTAGGTTTGCGTATTGCTCGAGGGATGGGCTTTCTCTCTCTCTCTCTCTCTCTCTCTCTGTGCAGGGGGAATCTCGAAGCTCCTGGGGACACATTCATATATATACAGAGATAGATAGAAAGAGAGAGAGAGGTATACTGTGAAAAGCTCGAGCGACATTCACAAGCGCACGAGATGAGGGACGGGAAAAGCCGCTTTCCATGCTTGCATCTTTAAAACTTCTTTTGCGAGACATCGCGAGTACTGGGTTTGTCCGTATAACGCGGCTGTCGAGAAATAGCTGTGATGGATACTTAGTATATAGGAGAGGATGAATGCATGTGGGAGCGGGTGTGTGTGTGTGTGTGTGTGTGTCTGCGGGAAGAATGAAGTCCGGCTGTATAGCGTGCATGGATGGACGAAAATTTAATGCTGGAATGCAGATCGTCGAGTGTGACCGAATGTGTATGTGCATGGCACAATGCACATGGAGGAACAGAAATGTAGCGGATAATACGGCTTAAGGTCCGATGTGATATGCTGCAGCCGGCGAAGAAAAAAGCTTTTTAAATATAGCTGCGAATATGCAGGCTGAAAGATATATATAGTGCTGTTATCATATCGGCGAGCTTCAATATCGCGCGCGCAGTTTAGAGTGAGTATTGTTATTGGTCCATGTAGGACATTTCTTACAATTTAATTTGTGCATATAAAAATGATGAAACGTATTTGCACACGTGCCATAAATTACTTTTGATTTTAATCTTTTCATAAATCACCGAGCGGGACGTTCGAAATTTCAACAAATAAAGATCATCTTGATAAATAACAGCGAGTTTAACATTAACTATTAGAATTTGATTTGTTATTGATTATTTTAAAAGTTATTATTAATTTAACAGGAGCTTTACAGAATCGTTTACAGTAGTGATCTATCAAATTTTATTTTGCAATTTTTTCACAATTAGTGCAATTTACTTTTTTGCCTGAGCACTGATCTTACGAATTTCTTATATTCAAATACGAGTTCATTGTTATAAAAATTATTTTCCGACAATACATTACGTTTTATCACTGTAACGCATATAATAATATTGTAAGAATTTTACATTGCTGCAGTACAATCAATAAAACGTCGGGGAAGAAGATCACCCCATTTGAAAGAGGCGCTGAGAATTACACCATCTGAAAGAAGCACTGAGAATCACCCCATTTTAGCTAAGTGATGAAGAACATCCCGTTTCGACATACAGTTTTTTTTTACTCAATTTTAGGTTGGCATTACTTACACACGCTTTATACATATGTAGAAAATAAATCAATGAAAGATTAATTAAAATAACGATAATTAATTAATATAATGGTGTTGCCAACCTACCCGAATGGGGTGATTCTCAGCGCTTCTTTCAAATGGAGTGATCTTCTTCTTACCTGAAGAAAATCTGTTTTTCAGATTAGATTCGCAGCTTTTGAAAGTAATGCCACAAAGAAAATAATTTAGTTATACACATATGAGACAAATGAGTAAGATTGAACAAAATTAATGATCATGAATAAACTATAGATTTCACGCGTGCGTGCGATGAGTGGATAGAAATGAAATAGAAACTGGCTTCTCAGTCTGCGTGATATCATTAATGTACAAGACGGCCAATTCGACACAATCGTAGGTGGAATACTATACACGAATGAGCTACTCGTTAAATAAATAAGAAGGCTGAAATTGAACTCGCGAAAGCTTGTAATACGAAATTAGAGTTTTTTTAATCGATACATCAAATATGTGGTTCAAGGGATATCCCTCGTAACTTCCAATGATATAAATTTTTCGCAGACCAGGAGTCAATTTGGCTTGGCTATAAATACAATTATCGACTGATCTGTCCGTACAGAAACAAAACTGCTCGAGTGGGATGTCAACCGAATTACTATTATTAGTACAACAACTGAATCGTTTATTCCTATGTTTAAAAATATAATTACATTTACATATTGAATTTCAAGTCGTGATAAGAATACGTCATGAATATTAGAAAATTATTAATTCAACTACTTTTATTTATTGTATAATTTAATTGTAGCGTTTCAACGTCGCTGCATAATACTGAGTTCGTCAATCTTATTACATATATTTTTTCTTGCACATTTCAATTACTATTGGCAGGAGGAAGGGATACTATACATTTGTTTAATACTTGGAAATGAATGATATGGAAGCGAGTCGTTAAATCGGTATCGCGACTTTACGAGTCCGAGGTAGCCGATGCCTCGTATTAATTTAACAATCCTGTAAATCGAGATACCGCGGGTCTCTTGCACGTTGACTCTTAAAGCTCGCTCGTATAAATGCCGGTCATCGCACGTGTACTACATATAACCGTGGCTGCGCAGTTCCTCTTGTCCGCGAAAATTACACGACCGCGACGACAAGAAAGCCGCCTATATGTACTGCTCCTCTCGCAAATCGAGCGCGCGTTCCAATTCTCTCCCCTTCTCTCTCTCTCTCTCTCTCTCTCTCTCTCTGCCTCACTCTAGCCGAGACTTGATTAATCCATTACTTAAACGTCCACCGCTGAAGAAGCAGACAATTTATAATCAAATCGCGTATGTGCAATAGTGTATCTGCGCATTTATCTTGCATGCATATTTGGCCTCTTTTACTTTCAATTAACATTTGATTTCTTTTTTGATAAAATATAACTAATGCAAACAAAATTCACTCCATGTGTGTAGAAAATTGTTGATGACTAATATTTTGATAGGAAGGCAGGAATTTGTAAGATGCTTGAAGATAAACATATTCTGTCCCAAGATGTAATATAGTATTATTAACAATACATTGATACACTAAAGTTAAGACTTTACAGTTGCAGATCTTATTATAAATTAAAATTTCTCTCATAGAACGAAGTTTAAACTTTAAGAAATTGCGAATACTGTTATATTTAAGTAGATTTGTCTCTCACAGTTGTATGTGAGAATAAAATCTATTCGGATGGTTCACGTCTGAATAAATATTTTTAATAAAATAATTTATTGTTAAAAATTCGTTTTGTTTACAATACTTGTGTAATTTTAAATACAACTAAATAAATTATTAATATTTTAGTTGATTATTCAAGATTTTATTTGAATGTACAGGTATACAGGTAATAGCGTGCTTCACGTAATTCTATTAAAAAGAATTAAATAATCAAAAAGAGTTAAAAGCAAAATCGGATCCCGTAATGGTCTTTAATTCACTGTAACGTGTTCAAGAGCATTTCAGGAGATTAGTATAGCAGGACAATAAATTGGAATTACAAAGAGAGCTTCTTCAAATTGATACTTAAATACAATCAAACGGAAAATCTTTTATTTACCTTTCTCCATTGTGTAAATTAAATGACAAAAAAAGCCAGGCCTTGCATCATTTTATGTGTTTGAATCAAGGGCAGTTGTGAAAGTCCGCTCTTTCACCTACCCATCGATAAGCTATATGATTTTTGAGTATTCTACCTATACTGTAGTTTTTGGGTATACTGTATGTTTGAAAATAATTCTTGACCTATGTATGAAAAGGAAATGAACTTTTGAATTTAATTTAATTTTCGGATTTTATTAAACTATATAACTGTATAGATCTGTAAAAATATTGTGATGAGAAACGGTGGACAATAAAAAACATAAAGTTTTCCAGATATATTGATTTGATTTCGATTTTGCATTTTATATTATTATACATCGGTTTTATGAAATATTTCATACTGGTGTAAATTGAAATTTGAAATTTAATCTTTATCTTTATCTTTACGAGATATAAGATTGAAGTAAATGTTATAAAATATCTGATCTGCAAACAAATTTATCGAAATATTGCAAAGTTAGCGGTTATAAAATAGATTCATATATATTATTATACATCTACATATAATATTATGTATCTATTTTATAACTGCTGTCTTTGCAATATTTCGATAAAATTGTTTGCAGATCAGATATTTTATAACATTTACTTCAATCTTATATCTCGTAAAGATAAAGATTAAATTTCCAATTTCAATTTATAAAATTATATAAAAAAGCATTTTCGAGTCACACCTGAGCAAAAAAATTACTGATCCGCCAATTCAAGCGGTATCGAATCGAACCCATGGCCATATCTATTTTTTGTCTTTATTACCCAGCCGCGATATCAAATGTAGCGCGAATTCACCGACACTCGGATAAACACGAAAAGAATGCCATCTCTACGCCCAGATAGCTGCACCAACGCCCACCTACCCAAATTCATACGTATATAACTGGCGCGCATAAGCGTCGAGCTTCGGATATTCCGAAATACGTTTCGACTCTTATACGCGGAAAGGCGAAAATTTCTGCAGAGTACGCAAAGTCTGAAAAGTATGTGCGCAAGAGCATTTGGATGCTGTCCAGAAATTAGTTGTTGCGCCCGGGACGCACTACAGCAGCCGAGACTTCATTTTCAAGCCGCGTTATAGAGAGTAAAATAATAGCGGGAGGAAAAAGTTCGGACGCAATTGGAGCTTCACTTTCTCCGCGTCATTGATATTCATTGTGACCCTATTTAATGCTTTCTCAATGAGGAAAGCGACGCACAATTTAATTACTGGAGTATTTGTACATTCGCGAGGCTTTTTTTTATACCGGAATTGCGGCTTGAAGCTCCGCGTCGCGCTTGAATGGCGACTGATCCGGAATAACCGTAAAACATCTCCGGGGAATCGTAATTTTTAACCCTCGGCTACTAACTGCACCCGAGGGGGAGGTGATCGTAGCGGCAGTGACTGCCGCTTTTACGAGGCTTGTACAGTTTTATATTTAGATTACGGCATCGCGACGTAGCGCTAGATATCGCGAAGTATTTTAAAAATATCGCGGATGCAGTCAACCCACCGTGCTGGAATAGATTAAGAACCTTTTAAACGTTCGTACGTATGAATCAAAAAGACTAGGAAGAAGCGATTTCACCTGGTTGACTGACCGAATTTGAGTTCTTCTACTGCGATTCACGCAAGGATTCGTTGGAAATGAGTATTTGAGTGGTTTTTGATTGAATTACTTCTCCCATAGCCCCGAATATTATACTAATAACATGATATCACGTTATCGGATAATCAGCATCGCTCAGTGTGAGAATTAAATCATTTCTCAACGATATTTAAAAAAAAGTCATTTAACATGAGTTTACGTATAAACGCATATAACTATTCGCATCAATATAAATATAAACTAAGTTTCGTACGTATTTAAATAAATTTTTGCTTAAAAATATCAACCAAGCTTTAGGGAATTTTTCCTTCACGCATCATCTCAATAATCTATCGAACAGGCAAACGATCATCATTACCACCGGCATTACCGCGAACGGCACAAGTCGCTCACCTATAAGCTACCTGTTGAAGCGGCAAATCGAAAAAAAGCCTCGTACATTTTAGCATGACAAGTCGGTTGCACACGCCGAATGTTCGCTTACATGGGCCGAGATGAAAGAGAAAAAGCGAGTTGGCGCGAATTGCTCTCGCGTGATCGGCAAAAAGTTTCGCAGCCCAGCGGCGGGCCTTCGGAAAAATAATAGCTTTTTTGCAGAACGCTTTGTTCCTTTCCGTTCTTCTTCCCTCACCCTCCCGGGACTTGTACTCTCGACGCCTCTCAACGACCGCCATTTGCAGTAGAGTAAGAGAGAGCAGCGGCTTTTAATGCGGCCGCACGCGCACTTTTCCATAAATTATTCCGCAATAAGACTTCTTCGCTTCATTTTCTTGGAATCATACTGAATAATTTATTTAAACGCGAGAGAGAGAGAGAGAGAGAGAGAGAGAGAGAGAGCTGGGCTACTGTTGTACCGTTGTCCGCTCGCAAACGTCGCAGCGTAAAGGCAGGCGCGGGATACATAATTTGTGCGTCTATAATAGAACCCGAGTTCTGGCCAAACAGTCAGCGCATGAATTATTTATGGATTTCGAATCGATAAATTTGAAAATTTCTATTCCATTTCATTCACTCGCGAATTTATTCTACTTCCGTCCAAAGTGTAATTTCTTTTTTGTCGCTGAATCACTTATACTTGCACAACTGCAATGACGAAGTTATAGTGTAGGTCTTGATAGTTTTTCTTATAGTTGACATGATCTTATAGTTTTACACTGCAGGTGTAATTTCCCGACAGGCGTCGGAGTATTATAATTAACAGTAAATCTAAGCTCATTTATCTGGAAATAAGTTAAGCAAAAGTTGTAATTGCTGAAGTTGGCAAACTGCATTACAAATTTGCTTATGGAAAGTGGTGATGTAGAATCCCGCGATAGAGGCCATAAAGTATATCTCAGCAGTGTTTATTAAAATGCTCGTGTTATTAGTTACGCCGAAACTTGAATTAAACTTATCATTGAATTTCTGACGAACTAATAGGACCATTGTTTGTCACAATTTCTGTCTTATTTACGAGCTGAACTGTATTCTTTTTTTACCCAATTTAATACCTTAGTTTATGAGTCTATCGTAAAAAGCCTTCGGAGATTTAATATTGCGATAGTTCTCGGACAAAAGAATCGAATCCAAGTGATATTTTATGTTGAGTATAATTTGGATCGTAACCTGACATGGAACACTGAAGCGAATATTGAACTTTGTAATCTCTATATATCGATGATCATAACCGTAAAGTTACCATGATATCCTCTTAAAATCTTTCGCTGAAAAATGTTTATGCGGCTTTCTTGTACCATTTTTATACAAAAGTCTTGTCAAAGTTTTTTTGTGACATATTTATGAAATATTATTGATAATTTTCCGAGCGTTTTCAATCAAAGGGTTATTTATATAACAAAATATACTGTTATAGATTGATGTCATGCTGCCAAAATAACAACACAATTGTGATAAACAGTTAAATTCACAATACTGTTTTTTACAATAAAGTTTAAAGAAGATTCAGAAAAAGTTTCTACATTTTTACCAAAATCTAAAAAAAGTAAAGCCATTTTTTGGATATTTTTTGGATAACACGAAGCTCGTATTGAAGATTCCAATTGGAGGCGAACAATCATGAGCCGCTAGGAAAAATTCAATAAGTAAACTTTTTTCCCTCTCCCATCTTTTCAATCATCGACTTTAAAGAGCATATCGATCTACCAAGCAAAGCACTCCAGCCTCGTTCACTTAATATTTGAGCCCTTGGTAAAAAAAAAAACAACCCAGTCGGGCAATATTTAGCCTTGCGCCCGAATTTTCAAGTATTTTACGTGGCCGGGATCGCTCAAATCGCCCGTGAATGTACAGATAGTCGCAAGAGCATTTGCGTAGTCCCACCGAGTATTTCTCTCTCTCTATCTTTCTCTCGTATATGATGCAGGGAGTTGATCCGATGCCATGTATGCGACAACGGAATACGATAGACTGCTCCTATAGCAAAAATTCACTGTTTGCTTGTCGCTCGAGTCTCGCTTCCCTTTTATCCTTCTGCAAATCGCATGATAACATACGAGCAGATTGGCTATGACTAAAATAGCATGGCAATCGTTGTGTGCTTCTGCTATTCGATCGTTTGCTGGATAGATGCGCGTTTTAGGATTTTTTTTCGTAGGCATTTTATACTCTTTTTTGTTGCTGAACAACAATTGTATTTATCGCAATTGTATAAATAACGAATAATAAAATTGTAATTCATTTAAATTTAAACAATTTTACTTCATGTGTCTTTATATACATAGCGCATGTTTGTGGTATTCAGAATATAAACCTGGGATAAGTTCAGATTTATATGGCAACATTTGTTAAGGTCAAATATATATAAGGGGGAAATCTTGAATTCCGGATGGTCATTATTTTCCTTGTCATATCAACATCAATTTTAAGATCCAAAACTGATTTTGTCAAAAAAATTAATTAAATGGCACGAAAGTATATAAGCTTAGCAAGGATAATAATTATTAAACTTTTTTTTATATGTAGAATATTAATATAAATTTAAAAAGTCTTTGTAATTCAATTTGTAATTCAGATTCCATACAATTGCTAAATATTTGGACTAATTTTTTAATTTTTCTGTTAACTGTCCGAATTTTACGATAAATTAACGTCATCTTCATCAAATTTTACACTTATGTGAAAGAGGCGTTAGCTTTTGAGTGCTTAATCTAATTTACAAAGCTAAAACAGCTTTTGAAGGTCACTTTAACCTGGAAAGCTCATTAATTTTCTGCACCAACGTATTCATAATTAAACTACTTATACGTAACGTTTTTCATGCACTCAAATGACATATATTATGGCTCTTTAGCAAAAAGGGGTAGTTGAATTTTGGACGATTTATCGTTGCGAACCACGATTCCCTTACACCGAGATACTCACTCAAATATTCTCCAAGTATTTTCCCCATCGATGATAAATGTGAAATTTAATTCTACCTTTTTCCCCTTTCAGGATATCTTTGATTTCCCTTTTCACTCGCTTCTGATTACTTATTCATTTTTACTGTCCGCCTCTTTGCATGATAAAATATCGAGATCTGGTGTACAGACCGAGACAGATTTAACATCCATCAAAGGAATTTCTACGCATGTTATTTCCTTTTTCAATCTCAAAGCTTTTTCAACTGATAAAACGTAAGACGACGTTCGCTGCATAATTGATGGTGCAGTTATGGAACAGTTATATATGCCGATATTATATAGTCAATTGTAGAAGCGAAATAAGACTAATATTGATATTCTGGATGGGAATAAGCTATTGAATGAAATTGCCCGCACGTTCCCTGAATATCGAGTGTATTTCAATTGTACATATAATTGGCCTGTAACGAGAGATAAGAAATTATGACTGCAATAATGGGGGCACTTTTTCCATTCAAATTGATGGTCTGATTGACTAATAGTTTCATCCAATTTCACTGTAGTAGGTTCGGGTTTCATTACCGACTTTTCAAAATCGAACAAAACATAACTCGATCGCGGAAAGAGAAATGAAATAATGCAGTGCGCGTTTTATAAAGAAAAAAGATGGAAATTGCAGGATGTAATTGAAAATATTTATATCGCAAAACATGCGTCACCCGCGTGACAATTAATCGAGTCAACATTATTCGTTAAAGCTGATCGAGCAATAAAATTTTATCATCATTCCCTTATATAATATAAGTATATAAAACGGGTTTCAATTGGTATCGATACGAAAAAAGAAAGGCTTTAATATAACAATGAAATTTCCCATCAACTTGGGCAAATATTACTTGCAGTCGGGGTGTGCGATAATCTTATTGATTCAACTCGCTCCGGGCATATCGTAATCCAACTCTAACTCCCAGGGTATAATTAAATCCAATCCCCGGGAAAAAGCATCTTTGAATCTTTTCCACCAGATAATAGCTTGTCGCTTCGTGCATATGCAGCCGGGCGCGGACACGTGTATAAGCTCGCCCACCGCCCCGAATCCTGATATAAAGTAGATTATGCGGCGAACTCCGTACGTGCCGTGCAGTTGAAAGTCGCCCCCCATATATATAACCTCTATACCACTTGCATCGCGGAATTGCAGGCCGAAAGTTTAGAATCACGCTGCGTGTGGTGCACGGCTTTCGCAGCAAGCTCTCAAATACGAGCAAAAGCGCCGAACGACCCCTCAGGACTTTTAGTCTCTCTCTCTCTGTGTGTACACGCGCGTAGACATCCGGGCGAAGGCCAAACTCTCCCGCAGCAGCGGCAGCAGCAGCGCCTTGGGAATCAATACGTCAATCGGCCATACAGACGCGAAGGAGACGATGTCGGGCGGAGCGTGAATTGTGCCTGTGTGCGTGTCTGCCTCTGTCTGTCTGTCTGCCTGTGTGTGTGTGAGAGATAGAGGCGAAGACAAAGAGAAGACGAGAGAGTCAGAGAGCAAATGGACTAAGACGATAGATCGACCTGCGTCGGCATGGCTGTTTCTATAGAGTTCACAAATATTCCATGTGCATCGTAAATAAATTATCATCGCTAATTGAGAGATATAAGCTTATGAAAGTATATACAGCATGAGGATGTTAAAAAGCCGCTCTTTTAAATACAGCCGAGCAGTTCGGAAAAGTATGGTTACCGGTTAATTTAATAATGATGGAAGCATATCTCGGCGCAGCGATCGAGCGTATCGTATTAAATATACTTACTTATAAAAGTAAAACTTGAAGTGTACTTAAAAAGAGTTCGCTCTAACTTTTTTACTCAGGAATAATTCTTTCTGCAATTTCCTTATTTTCGCTCACTTTAAAATAAGAATTGAACAAATAATTAAATTACGTTAAAAAACTTACTTTTTTTAGTTTACCTGTATTAATTTAACCCTTTGAAAAAAAGATCCTCAAGATTATGGACAGTGAACTAATATACGAAAGCTACATCAATACTATTTGCACACAAAACAAGTATAACATATTAAATAAAAAAGCATAAGTCAATAGCATACAAAAATCGATGTTCCCTTTAATGCTTACGACACAAGCACTGTAAAAAAAAGTCATATACGAAAATTGCAATATTTAAAAAGATCATTATATTACATCCATATTATACTTTTTTATTACAATCAATAAAATATCGTTAAAGCTAAAGTGCGATAAAACGAATTCTTTACTGTCACACGAGGCTAATAAAATTTCAATTCAGTTTAAAGTGCACATTCGTTCCGATATAAGCTGTAGAGAAGAATTAAGTAAGGTAAGCAGACAAATTAAATATAAGAGAGACGAAATGAAAGCGAAAGGGAAAAACGAAAAGGTCAAATTTAGAAAATGAATGTGAAATGCAGTATGAAGAGTATATATAGATACTATACGAAAGAGGCAGGAAGGGAGAATAAAGGGCGACATCAGGCGAGCGAAGCTCACCGTGTGTATTTTTAAAGGGCAAGTGATAAATAAGATTGAGCAAGGAGGGGCTGAGAGCGACACATCAGATTTATATTTGCATCGATATTAAATCCGACATTCCTACTTTTATTCGACGATTGCTTTCTCCCCTACATTCCCTCTAATATGCTGTGAACTAGACGCTTTCAAACCGAATATATGTATACACTTGTAGATGCCTCATACTGTCAAAGCCGGAACGAGACACATGAAAATACGCCATTTCATCGGAATCACTCTTTTCCGCACTTTTGCGCGCGAGCGACATGGGATCGCGTTTATTTTCGAAATGCGAAAAAATATGAGGCGGAACGAGTGCTGCACGCGTGTATGCTTTATACATATATATACATTGAGTTTATATGGAACTCTGGCGTTTTGTTTGTTTCTTGCGAAGTCGCGGTGCACAACAGCTGCTGCTGTGAATTTTGAAATATGGCTCTATTTTGATAATGGATTGCTCGTATACGCGTTTGTTTGTGAGCTTGTTCGGGAAGTTTAATTGATTGAGACTCAGGGCTAAATTTGTATACCATATATATGCATTCTATATAAACAGAAAATGCAATATTGTAACAAATTAAAAAATTTATCGAACGCAAATCAAACAGCGCAATATGTATATACTTTTACCATTTCTAATGTCATGAAAACACTTGTCCTCGTACTCGTATATACAAATAATTTACTCGCATTCGAGCTTACATCGTGTTGAAAAAATGTGTGTCGAACGTAAAGTCCGCAATTAACAGTCCGAAGACAATGGAATTCGCTTAGCGATAAATCTGTCGAGCCACGCGTGGACCGACCAAAAACCGTGCGTTCATTGCTCTTTTATTACGGTAGATACATCGGCGTGTGCCTCCATAAAAGCCAAAACACTCAGCTGCTGAAAGGCTTTGGGGGGAGAAAAAAAACAAAAATATTTCAAGCTGCACAATAACGGAGTCGTACGCATTCCGGGGAAAAAGCGTGTACACCCACAGACGTACACACACATCCCAACCAATGACCGCAACGTCACAGTCCGCATACCTCGAACCGTAAAACCAACCCATCCAAACATTTCCATCCCGCATTCCTCTTTCGACTACCCGAAAACAAAAAAAAAGAAATAAAACAGCTTATCGTGTCGGGCAGTAGCAAAGTGCTCGAGTTCTTTAATTCGCTTATGACGCGACGACTCCGGCGCACACGCATAGCGTATTCACACATAATATATATGTATACATGAACGAAGAGAGAGAGAGAGAGAGAGAGGGCAAGTTCATTTGTCGGCGAGCATCGTGTGCTCGGATATCCTGTTTACGAACGCATCGTGTCAAGCCGGAGAGGCTACTCCCGCTACGCTCGCACACGCTATTATGTACTTCGCAACTCTCTCTTCTCTCGGGCGAATTGAAAAGCCGGGCGTCGGGGCAACGAAATTCGCGCGGCGAATACTGTCGCGCATATGTGTCGGCGCTTTTCGCGCCGAGGGGCTCACTCGTTCCAGGCTCCCCTGACCCTCTGCACATCTGCGCCGTAGCGCATTCTATATACGACGTCGGCCCACCCAAGACCCGACTATATATATATGTATATCCACGTTGATACGTTTATATAGCTATGTGCGAGTGTGCGGATACGATAGACACGCGTATGTATGTGTGTATACGTATGCTGTCCCTCGAATTTTCAGCGTGCCAACGAGTCCGGCGTGACGGGAAAATTGCCAGTTTGAAAAATACCCTGTGTCGCCGCCTCTCTCTCTCTCTCTCTACGCTTCTTCTTTTCTCCCGCACCAGTCTTTGGCTTCGTCTCTCCCTGTCTCTCTCGCGCACCCTAGATTTCTCGTATACCTCGTCGCGGACATGTCACGCCCGCGGTGCTAACGGACGTGTACACGAGAGATATCACGTCGACGGTTTTGGGAGCGCGGGCCCTTTTCAAGTTATACACACCCCAGCGGCGGCGCACGCGTCACCGCGCTTCCAGCTCGCGGGCGCCAAATGGCGCTCTCTATATCTCTCGCTCCGGCGCACACTGAATCATGCCCACACCCAAGCTTCTGGAGGGTTTGCACTTTAAGAGCGTCGCGGAGGGAAGCTTCTTTGCTCTAAACGGCTGATAACGCCTCTTTACGCGGCATGGAAAATATTTCAGGTGTCTTCCCTTTTCATAGGATTAAGCAGTTCCAAAAGGGGATTCCACCCAAGCTCTCGCTCTCTGCGTGTACATTCGAGATACCGACTTGCACATTTATGAAAAAGAAAAAATATGGTGATTCAGTGTTTTAAAATTAAATATTTTCTTGTAACTTGTAGATTACTTGGGACATTATAGAGTTGAATATAAATTAATTGTAAGCAGTAAAGCGATATTATTGAAGTTTCAAAATTGGCGCATGGAAAGCAGTTGGCGATATTGAATTTCTTTTCCGCCCGAGAAAACGTGTTTAAACACTTCATTTTGCGGATCCATAGAATAAAACGGGCAAATCACGTGCGAAACTAGCTTTTTCCGTTTTTATTTCTATAGGTTCGAAGTATAGGGGCATGCAATCGCCCTTTTTATTAGATCATATTTTTTCGATGCATATATATATACCAAATTCCAGAATACAATTAAATTTCTCTATTGTTATCGCTCATATATGCAAAGCAATAAGACGAATACCGATTTGCATTCCAATTGCATTATATAAAAGTTCCTGGCGGGACTTCGGCTTTATTCAGTATAAACTGCGTTTTACACTTTAATTATATTCGAAGGGATTGCATATATATAGGTTAAGTTTCATAAAGGCGAAAGATACGAGAGCCGAGATGCAGTAAAAAAAAAGAAGCGCTATAGATGAAGAAGTAGTATAAAGCGCCGTAAGATATGGAAATGCCGCTTCGCATTGACACTGGCTACAAGGTATTTTCTCGGGAAATTTTCCTTTTCACGTCTTGCGCCGCGCGAACCTTCCTAACTGCACAGGCGTCTTCCGTCGCGTCAGTTTTGCCGACGACAACTTTGAAAGTGGCCTGAGAATGTTGGAATGCGCCAAACAGTTTGTTGCTGATCGTTTATGCCATGGATACATACTTCTAATTTGATTCATTGTTTTAATACGCTTTGACTTTTTCATAAATACCTATATTATCGTTATTACGTATTTAAATATGCTTAGTTTTAATTGCAATAAATTTATCGTCAAACGTATACTTTAGAGTACCATAAACTATTCAACGAGGTGTGTCATCGTCGCGGCTAATCAATAATCCACCAGATATATATGCTTCTCACAAATTTAATACCAACCGATATTATCGATAAAAATGATGAATTTCTGGTAAATGAATTTAGCTCGAAGCGCAAGTTATTATCAAGGAACAGCAACATAACCTTCCAATCGATTCGTCGCAGCTACGAGCTGCAAAATTGTACAGTCGCGCTGCACGCTACGGGGAACGCATCTGGCGTTGAACCGACGAGTCGCTCGCGGGGCTAACTCGGGCCCAGCTATTGGTTTATGATCTCGTCTCAGCTCTGCGAAACGAGGATCGTCGTGAGGTCGTTTAACGGCGCAGGTACCCGCGTGTAATAGTCCCTCGCTTCTCTGCGTGTACGATACGCCCGGTTCGGCTGGCCTCTCGGACACGCAACCTCCTCGTCCCTATATGTATATATAGAGCTCCGGAAAAGCGCTGATGGGACAGCTTGTCCCGGCTTCGACGAGAAGCTGTGGGCGAGGCAAGTGACCTGGACAATGGCCCCTCCCACTGTATATAGACTCGATGAAGAGCGCATCGGCCCGAAGATCGGCGAAATTGCGCGCGACTTTTACGATGACTCTCCCTGTCACTATATCTATTCCTACCCGAATCTGTCGAGCAAATAGATGTGCGTTGGTACGAACTTATTTCTGTGAATTTTCTTGCGGTATATTATGTGCAGAAGTTGCATCAATGAATAATCGCGTTGTATAGGCTGCTAATCCAACGAAATGTCGTATAGGGGATATATCGTATATACTCGCAATCGAATTGATTGATCCGGTATACGTGCCTATACCTTGTGTCAAATACCGAGAAGCGCATCAATGGCGGTAGACGCGAGGAGAAAGTATATTATACCGAACAAACCTATGTACCCCGTGTACACGAATATATATTTAAGCTCCTACAACGGCCATCCTACACACGTACACAGTTATATAAGGATCCATACGGCATCGCATATTCCGCACGAGGAGAACTATGTCACCGCGGCGGACGAGCTCACACATGCGCATATATATGTATAATGATGCAGCTGAATGCGCTCGGCGGTCTCCCGGTCCTCTGCTCCCACCCCCGCGACTTCCGGTTCGCTGTGCAGTAGGCATATTAATTGCCGTTTCCATAGTAGCGTATGAGGATTTTATTGCGGGTCGCACCGCGACACGTTGTCCACCACGCGTCATTGTTATCGCCCTGCCTGCGACCAAGCTTTTATACTAGTCTCGCCCACTGTATTATATATATATATAGAGCGACAGAGAGAGCGACAGAGAGAGAGAGAGAGAGCTGGCGGGCACAATTATTCGCGTATAAAGTCCCCTGTATTCTCAAATGCAGCTTCACTTCCCGCTCCCCCTCTGCATGCCGCTTTTGTCTATTCTATTATAACTTTGCCTCCAGTTCTCACTTTGCTTTCTCACACCTTTACAATAGACTCGATTCTCTCTCTCTCTCTCTCTCTCTCTCTCTCTCTCGTTCCTTTTCGCTCCTTTTTGGCTCCGTACTCCTCGTTTAACCATTATGTTATCTGCTTGTATAGCTGCTCGGTTGTTCTTTTCTATGGGACGACGATTTTTAATCGGAATACTTGACAACGGGAAAATGCAGCTTTGAATGAAAACGTTCATTCGGTTGTGTTTTAACAACGATCCAAGCGTAAACAAGTTGAAATATCGATGGCTTCCTATTTAAAAAGCTTTAGGGCTGTAAAAAGTATGGTATGTAGTTCAGGAATGACTTGTCATCATTTTTCCACCCCTGAATTAATAAGCGTCAGTTATTATTAATAAAACATTGTACAGAAAGTTTTTACTAAATTATGTAATCTTCTCCAGCATCGCACTAGCGACATTTCTGCAGCTTCTTTTATTTATTATAAAACATTTTTAATCAATTGCAGAACCTTCTACCATATTTTTCCAAGGCTGTTTCACACGGATACAATAAAACACATGCAAACATATAAACATTTACATATGCAAATAAACACAAATATATATATATATATATAAGTTACATCTATGTACACGACAATCCGACAATTTTAAGCAAGCTTGGAAATTCTGTTCGTAAAATTGATTTATACAGTAAACATATTATATGGGTTGTATGTACAGGGACCAGATAAGAGATTAAACGAGGAAAAAAAGTTTGATTTATTTTACAACTGTATTTCATGAAGTTAAAATATAACTTTGTTATCAACGTAACCTAATTGTTGTTTAAAAATTTATGCTAAAGTCGACGGTATAAATTTCATAAATTAAAATGTTAAGAGTACTTCGTTTGTAAGATTTTGTAAAGTACAAGGTTTAATTAATGTCTCGATTTTAATATTCATTTAACTTCGTTCAAAATTCAATTCTCAATTCACATAATATTATATTTCAAATCCAAAAGATAATTTATTAAAAAGATATCAACAATAAAATGTGGTCTTACCTTCGGAAAGAGTTGCGAAAATACACAGTTAAGGGAGTAGGGGGTCTCGGTCACCTAACAGAAACGATGAGTAACGAATATAATTAATTTTTTTTATAAATTACGAATTTTATTTTATGCTTAAACTATTTTTTTATTCTATTATATTAAATCGTACATTGTGAGTCAAAAAATATATATTATATATAGCTTATGTGAAAGCTCTTTTTCATGTGTGCTGCATTTAGACGAACATTGGCTAGTTATTTGTTTGAAAATGTTTTTCAACACTCATTTGAATTGCGTGCATGAAATCTATTGATTATATTTTACGACCCTTAAAAGGTACAATTTTATATAAAATTACATTTATATAAAATGGTATTTAATTTTAAATGTATAAAACTAAATTAATGAATTATTTATAAATGTATTACGCGACAAACAACTTTATATTTCAAAAATATATACTTAAATGCGTATAAAATATAGTTGATGGTTTTTCAATCAACTTTTTATATGTATATCCTAAATATTGATAAATATTAAAGTATCAAATGTTGCGTACCACCCATTTAGTTACATTCATGTATTTTAAATTATAAAGTTTCAAATTCCTATATAAAATATAAAAAAATCAATCAGAAACTATAATATATGCTGTATGTAAATTATACTTTAGTATTCACATAGCCAGGAAATCTTTTCATAAATTTGGCTACTTGCAAGTTTAAAATACTGTGCAGAATATCTGACGAACTTTAAGTGGGATTGTGTCTTAACATTCTAAAAGTTGAAATTTCACTTGGAAAATAAAGAAGAAAAATTCATATTTTTTGACTTTGATTTCTAGCAAAAAATGTTAACGTGTATGTTTTTTTTTTGTTGAAAAAAATATGGAAAAGATTCATAATAGTACTCAAATATCACGTGGAAAAGGTTTGAGTCAAATCTTCGATTTATACATTTTTAAGTAAAAATTTTTAAACGTATTAAAATGTTATGCCTATTTTTATGAAAGCTTACTTAAACCTCTGTAAAGTTTCTATGCTGATGCAATTTTGAAATAAGAATAATAAAGTTTCGTAAAAGTAGGCATAATAGTATACCTAAAATTTTAAATAATTTATCAATTCTTGCAGTGGGAGGAAAGTCTAATTATTCTTTAAAAAAGTAAAGGTCAATTCATTACGTCAATACAGTTTTCCTACTTCTTAATTTCTACATAATTAGGTAACTATTATTCATCATAAAAAAAATAGCTGCTTAATTACCAAGAACACAATATCGCCAAACATAAAAAATCGTTAGCAATCGAATAAAAATCAATCAATTTACGCTGCAAAAAACTGAGGCAGACACTCATGTCGATCGTCCATCTTTTTACACCAAATCATTGAAGCATTGTCAAACAACAATTTACTGCGCTTTCCTTTTAATCAAGTGCATTCCATTTCTTGATTTATATATATACGTATATAATATATATATCGTGCAAATAGTCGAAGCAGCTCGCTATATAAAAGTGGCCATTATCCATCCATTTAACAGATCATTTGCCAATACTCGGCGCTCCTGCACCGCCCCCCTACCCCTAACACATATATTTCGTTCACGTCAGCGCCAGTCCAACGAAAGGAATTCAGCCGCAGCGAAGCATTTTATACACATACGGCCGCGTGTCCCCGTTCGTACAACCGCAAAAAAAAGAAACGTGAAAAATCGCGCTCGCACGCGCGGAACACAGGCCATCAGAATTTTGCTTATCGGTCTTCGCAGCCACTCGCGCGACCCCAACGATCATCCCTCCCGTTTTTCTGTACGGACGAGGCTCTCCGCGGTCATCGATATGTTCCGGTCAACTCATCGTATATATACGACGCGTACACCGCCTACTGCCCAGATCAATTTCGCTCGGTTTAACAAGCACTCATCGACAATTCCCATTTCGTTCTATCTCTATAGCCTATACAGGTATATAAAGCTGCGCGCTTATCTTCGGCGGGCCTCGCGTTTCGTACTCAGCCTGCGCATCGATTCAGCTTGGAGAGGCGATTGCAGCGATCTATACACGAGGTGGGCTAAAAGATGGTCAATGTAAATCTTGGGACTGCGCGTTTATACCTCCACTCGCAGCCGATAAGGATGTATCTGTTGCATATAAGGAGACGCTGGGCGTGGCGGAACCGCGGGAGTGCGCAAAGTTAGATAAAAGAGGAAGAGGGGATGGCCGTACAAGTGGCAATGAAAGCGTTTAACCTGTCGCAAGACCGCTCCTTAAAGCAACGCGAACCAACGAACCTAATCCCATAAACTGTTCCGCAATGCGCGTGTATACCGGCTGAGCGTGCGTGGGTCACCGGGATACTTTCTTTATGAGGGCGCGTATATACTTACATCTACCGACGACGACGACATGACTTGTCGTAATTTTCTAAAGTGCTGCGAGGCCCGTGTTGCGCGTACACACACACACACACACACATACACACACATAGCGAGTATTTAATTTCCACAACGGCACTCCTGCAGACGTTATACTCTCTTGATTCTCGCGCAATATCTTCGCCTAGTCCCTCATAAAGAATAAATATATTCCTCCCGCTTCGCGAGATATTACGCTGCTTCGAGATGAGAGTACAGCTCGATATGCGCTCTTTTACTCTCTCTATCTCTCTCTTTCTCTCTTTCTCACTTAAGTGAGGGTTTTACGACTCGCTAATGTTGGTTTTAGCTCGCTTTAAAATTTTGGCGTTTAGCGGAAAAATTGAATCTTTATATGAATAGGACCAGGTTCGAATGTGAGGCGACTGCGTCTGGACATTTTCAGGCACTTTGCGATCGTAAAAGTTGTGTAGCATCGCAGGACAATGACATCGTAAACGCGGAGAATTCAAAGTGCGCGGGTCATGGATTTTCATTAGAGTTTTAAGAGTATTTGTTTTCTTTCTTTTTTTTTTCTTGCTCTTAAAATAAAATCCCGTGACCTACACTGTTTAGCAGTTACCAATATTTATTATTTGATTTTCTAACAGGAAAAATATAATTCAATTATGACTTTAGTCTTTCCGCGTGAAAATGTTCCATAACTTCGATCGTTGAATTTAGATTTTCCAAAATTTTACTAGATTATTCCATTAAAAAAAACATATAAAATGCAGAGATCATGAAAATTCAAATTTTAGCTCACTGTCACATTCGATTGAGAATGGATTCGAAACAGTTATGTGACTATGCCGTTCATATTCTTGCTTGTATTGATGAATCAATGAAACAAACTTTACCGATAAAGAGAGGCTTTTAGTGACGTTACTACGTTACTACATTAGTAGCAGTTTAAAGTCCTGTTTACATTGCACGCTCACGTAAGTAACATGTAAATTGGAGAATAATCCAATTTACATTTATGCCATTTGAAATGCCATGGAAGTAGAACCCATCGAGAATGATAAGAGTAGCCATTAAAGCAAAATCCCCTTGGAACTTTAGAAGTACTTCAACACATTATTGATTCCGCGATCGTAGATACATTAGGGACTTGGTTTATTGTGTTACACTAAAACGTGAGATTTACTCTTATGAATTACATCGATGGAAACTACTCCTAGTACGCGAATATTCTATTATTAAACTAGTATGCTAATTGACTTCATGACAGGCAACATCGGATTTACAGTAGTCAGATATCAACCAAAATTACAGATCTTTCTAGGTCAAATTAATATAGTTGTATGTGTCAGATCTCTAGCACAAATGAAGTAGTTAATTACTATTATTTAGGAATGCAGATAAAGTCATAAGAAAATTCAATACAATCACGAAAACGATTTCAGTGCGGCAGAATCTCTTACACAATTAATTATTACTTTAACGATTAATATAACTGTATAGTTCTTATAAGAATTACTTTTGACTCCTACAGTTGAGCGTAAAAAGTATTCGATAACGTCCGACAATTCGCAATTCAAAAAATTCGTGACACGTCCCCTGAATAAATGGCGAATAAAAGTAATTCGAGAAATTTAACACCCCTTTTGCACCTTTGTAAGTATCATCATGTCTGCGCGCAAGCCTTTGTGACGGCAAATTAAATTCCTGAAACGTTCGGAGTACAAATCGGTAATCCAAACGGGCTCTCGGTACCATTGTATCTCAAACGAATTTTCCAGCATCCAATTGAACATCCATATGGTTGTCGAAGGAGCGGCAATTTTTTTTTTCACTCTCCAACGCGAGCGTTACAAACAAACATATCCGAATGGCGCAAACGAAAATATTCTCGCGTTCGCGAACGATATGATTTTCAGCCATCGAGTGGGCCTCTCTCTATCTTTCGCCATCCCCAAATAACTGATTCCCGCGTGGCGTGTGGAATATATTCACCCGAAGGTTCACAGAGCGGTTAGAGCAGGATATTTCTTGTGTGTGTGTGACAATAATTAGCAGCTATTTACCGTCGCGGTCAGTGCACAATAATGATACCCGCGTGTGTCGATATGTACCTCCAGTCGAATAATACCACTTGTATATACATATATACGTGTCCGTCGCTCCATAGACCCATGACAACGACCAAACCGCACGCGCGACTCGCAAAGCTCGCGAGAACAGTATACATCGAGGAGAGTAGCACCCGACAGACAGAAGAATATACATAGAGATGGTGAAGAAGATAAAACTGTTATATCCTTCGTATCTTTTTCGACTTGTATCATTATGTTAAGTTGACTACGGGGTATACTACAGCACAGCAACACATCCGACAGACGCGAGTCTAGCTGTTGTCCTTCATACGAGTTGTTCCATGAATACATGTTACACCTATACATATATATTATACATGTATACCGATGATGCTTGGGATAGACAAGATAGCACATGTTCTTCCAAACAGCCGTATACATACCAGTGGATGTGCGTCGCCTCTTACACGCAATGCAATTCAAATAAACGACTATTTACGTATAGAGACGCTAGAGACGAGCAGCCACCCCTCGATTGTACGAATGAAACTGCAGTATAAGAGAGGGAGAGAGAGAGAGAGAGAGAGAGAGAGAGTGCGTGAGAGTTAGGCGTGCGAGCTGCGCGCGTATGTGTATAAGGCCGTAAGTTAAGTGGCTTTTACGACAGGTAGTTGGAGTAGGTATAATAAGATTGAGGCCACTTAACTCTCTCTCTCTCTCTCTCTCTCTCTCTCTGTCTCTTTGCTGTGTGTGCGTGCAGTGTGCGTGCCCGGAGGCCGCTCCGCCGAGTTAGCCGTACACTTTCAGCTGTTAAACTCCCTCTCTCTCTCTCTGCAGGCGTAGCATGCATGCCACACACACCGCGCAATCTCCTTTTATACTAGACTGCCGACTCTCGCACTCTCGCAATCTCTCTCTCACTCTCACTCGCGCATAAAGAACGGCTAAAAATACAGGGGAAAAGAAGAATGGGTTAAGAGACTGAAGGAGGAGGAGGAGGAGGAGGAGGAGGATGGTTCCGCGAGAGCGCGAGGAAAGCGTCGGACGGACTATTACACGGATTAACTGCTGTGGATGAGTAGAGAGACTCGGAATGGTTTGCTTTTGTACTCTAGGCGCGCGCGCGCGGTTATACGAGCTTCCAAATGAAACTTCGCCACGAGTGCGATGCTTATATACATGTATATACGTTGAGGCTGACTGTGTATACTCGCTGTGGATATATGTGCGTGTTATATATATTCGGGCTGTTATACAATTTAAATTTAATCCAGTCCCGTTGTTGTTCGTAGAGGTTTCCGTTGGAACGAGACACAGTTTTTGCGCGAGATAATAGCGATGAAATGTGTACATGTGTATCGTGAACGAATTGTCTGATTATTCCCAGTTGGTCACTATTAATAGACGTTTTTTTTCTCTTTTTAACCAAGTTCTAACGGTTATACAGATTTTCATTTTTGTTTTAGAGGATTGTATAAGCATTACTCGTGCATACAACATTCACATGTGCATGCATGTGTGCAAATCTGCGGCAGTTGAAATGCGTTTGAAGCAAAGAATTTTTTTTTTTTTCATCATTTGCAGGATTTTTCCATGCATCTCATACACTTTTTATTTAATTATGCCTTCATATTGCATGCAGTCTTCCTGGAAATTCAATCTTTCCTAGGTATTAAAAATACAGGTCTGGTATACGAAAGATTGAAAATCAATCGCATTATCAGAAAGGATCGATTAATTCCCAATGCGTCAATACTGCATCAATTATATTACTATTTATTCGTGCAAAATGAAATTAATCAGATCTAACAAATGATTTACGGACGAATACACCTATTATATCTCCAAATAGTTAGAAATAATTGCATTTATCACAACAAGATTTCTCATCGGTTTGCAGCATCTCGACATAAAGGTCATAAAGATACCTGTAATAAACATTGACTCGACGACAATGAAAAGCCTCGGCAGGCGTACGATGCCATTCAGCTCGGATTCGATAAAACGCGATCGCGACAAATGCCGCTTGATACGTACGAGCAGACACGATCGAGTGCGCGCTCGCGGCCGTCAACGATTTGGAAATTTTCCTCCAAAGTGGAATTTTCGCGCGCTATAACCGCCGCCGTCGCCGCCGCTCCAGATCCCCGAACATTTCATTGGCGCGACGACGGGAGAATTTATAAGCCGCGAGCGAATTACGAACGCGCCGAATGCACCGTGTGTGTATATATATACGTTGTAGACTATGCCCCGCCGCCATACTGATGCTCCGCTGTTTTAGCGCCGCAGTAAATTATCCGCGATATCACGCACTTAGTTGTATACCTTTCATTAATTCTGCGGCTGCGAAAAGGGATATACACTGTGCTCTCGCGACGTGGAGTTGCGTCGATTCCCTTGTGCATCGCGACAAATGACACTGCGCTCTATTAGATTTACTTAAACGACATTACATAAGCTCGAGGCAAGAGATACTTGGTGCTGTTTATGAAAGAAAATTGCTTTTTAACGGCCTTTGATAATTTTTTCTATTCTTCATGATGTATATAATGAAATTATTGTAATATGATCGCATCACGATAAACATATATACGGTATTTCCAATTCGATGCATATTTTGATCTAGCAGGTAGAATATAATTGTAACTGCCACATTTAATAGTTCAAATACGATTGTAAATGATGTTATTTTTTGAAGGCAAAGTAGCTGTAAAATATTTTTTTAAGACCTTATATGTTTACAAAAGTTATATTTTACTACTGTTGAGGAATTCACAGTGATACCTACACTTACCCAATTATGATTAATAATATTAATTAAGACATATCATCGGATGGATTAAAAAGATTGTATCTAAATTTAACGAGTGGAAAAGGTTTCAATTAACGAAAACATTCTTTTTTCCATCTGATTCATAATCTTAATTTAGATTGATTGCATGAGTTTCAAAATTACATTTTCATATATATTTGTATGAATATTTACAGCAACTGCTAACAAATTAAAGTTAGAAGAAAAATAATGTGTTTGCAAGATAGAAACTTTTCCATTCGCCAATTTTAAATAGAACATTTTTTCGCTAAGCTGACGATACTCTAAAAATGTTAGTATAATATTTTAAAAAATTTCGATCTACAAATTATATACTATATTTATGTATGCAACTAAACTCAAGTTATCTTCTGCACTTCATCATTACAAATTATTTAAAGAGATATAAAGAACATAAATGTACATGATATTCCGCTACTTAAAATTGCACAGTACACAAGAAAGACGCCAGCCAAATCATATAAACATACACACATCACACCCGAAAAAAAGGATAAAAAGTCAAAAGTAGATGAGGTATATACACAAATATCCTGTTCACGACAAGCAGAGAGGAACCCGAATGCTCGCTTACAACTCGGTAAATAGAACGGAGACTCGATAATCAGCTGCCATAAAGCTGTTTAAATGCATAATATATAATCTTATACTATGCCGCAGCTCCGAAAACTCATGGGGTTATCAATATACATAAGCTTCCTCATAACACGTAACCCCGCGGAAACATCATCCTCGGAGTCGTGCGCGCGCGGTTACGTTCTGGCATAGATCAGCTGCAGACACATCAGCTGGTTCTTTATTAAACTTTGTTATCTGCGCTTGACGTGAACGCGATTGTTCCGTATAGTAGTGTACACACACACACACAGCCTGCGTACACGTAAACACTGGCTCCAGAAGGAGAGAGAACCGAGGAAGAAGACAAAGTAGGTTCGAATAACGAGTTCTCGACTCGTTACTTCGCTCCCCTTTTTTTTTCACTCCTGCTCTTCCACACTGCATGGCTTTCGTATTTTCGCTCGATGAGCCCGCGTTTAGGTGCGACGATCCCGCGGGCCTGCTGCTGAGTTGATGCTGCGCGAGGGTGGCTAGGGTGGGAGGATGTTTGTTCCTACTGTAAAGGTGCTTTCTCGGGGCAGCCTCGCTCGTCGGGGAAACGTCTCGCTGTAAGCCAGCGCGCTTGTTCGAGTGTCGCCTGCATAGTTTGGCTTTCACAGATGGGGTGTATACACTGCGCGGAATATTTAATGACTTCTTAGCGCCGAGACCTTCCGACTTGACACTTCAATTCGTTCGAGTGTCTCTCTCTCTCGCTCTCTCTCTCTTTTGTCAACGCTCTACGTAATTACTCGCTGCGCCTTCAATGGCCTTTGTTATCGCGCTGTTTATTACTGGGCGAAAGGAATCATTACATTTTCCGCAGTGAATAATTTATTACGTTTATAGTAAAGGGAAGGGAAAAACGGGTTGCTATCAGTTTGCATGCCAAGTTCAATCATTTCATACTTCAAACGTATATACCCTGCTGCTGTAAGAAAGACTAGGTATCTGTGCCTTTGAGAACAAAAAAATTACCTTTCAATGTTCAATAATGGCAGTTGTTAATCTTGGAAAATTGAAAATCTCTCAATCGTCGTGTATATATTTCTTTTAATCAAAGCGAAGTAAAAATAGCCATGCTCAGTCGCTCATTTACAATACATAAACGAACTTGTTGTATAAAGACGTCTTGTTTTATTAAAAAGTAATATAATTGTGATGTTATTATTTTTCGTATTCATAATACTATAATGTTAATTATGTACAGTTCAGAAATTAAATGGATTAAATGGGAAATCGGCAAAGTAACGAATTGCCTTGCTTTGAAAACTGTGCGAAAGTGTGTACTTTGCTAATTTTAGTTCTTTGAACGAAGCCCGCTGCTTTAACTTTGAAGTTCGACTCTCAAAAGCCGTCATTAGTCTTTTGACTTGTAAATATTGTGCTTCGGCAAAGTTCCTTGTTATATACGCATCTAACGAAATAATGCATTTCAATTGTTGCTATACAGAAAACAAGGCATTAATTCTAGTCGTTCCCCTTTAATAAGATCAAAACATTAAATTCCCTCGGTATCACTGGCAGTATCCTCGAGCTTTAGCTGCTGCTCCATGTAATTTCTAAAATATCAAAGCATATTATATATAGCTTTATGAGTTGCGCTTTAAAATTTTCTAACCCTGTTTGTAGCTCGTACGAGCTAAATTCCGGTGTAAATTATTTCGAGGGAAAAAGTTTTCAGAAACTGCGATGCTTACTCGACCTATTTACCAAAGTTAACATGTTTGCTGAAAAGGAACCTAACTTTTTCGTTAACTAACGAAAACTAAGAGCGCGCTTTCACGTGTTTTTCCCGTATTCCAGGGTTTACGGTCAGTTTGTACAGTTTTTAAGCTAGCTGTGAATTATAAAAATATTTTCAGCTTTTACATATAACGATAGAAATAGATGACCTATTCACACTCCCGTTTCCATCGTCTTGTTTTTCTCTTTCTCAATATTTTTATCCAAAACCGCATTTGTAGAGAACGAAATTAAATTAGAACCTTAAACCTTGGTTTCACAACAAAAACATTACGCGAGAGCTTATTGTTACAATAAACCGATGTAGATCAAGCCATTACAGCCTTCTAACATTCCTTGCTCGAATAAACATTGTCAGTAACCCCCTATGCCAATGCGGCACCGAAGCCCAAGATCTCGACCAATTATAATTCCAATTATACAAACTTAAAATAATTTCGCCGTTAAATATTGCGGTATTATTGGTAAAACCACATGTAATTTCATGCGGACACATACTGTCATTTTTCCAACAATGTAATCTTAAGGTTTGAATGTTCTACCATTATTTACCTCATTTGTATTTTTCTATGTATTTTATACAGCAATTAAAAGAGATTTTGAAGCTTTAAAAAAAAAAAAAAAAGAACCTGGGCAGTTTTATATTAGAAGTACAACCGCGATGAAAGCAGAGAATATTTGACATTTGTTCCAATACATTAGCACCGTATCCTCGACTACGTCCTTACTTATCCTAGTAGTAGAGCTCACCGTCGAGTCAGCCAACAATACTCTAATGCCGCGCGATACAGCCGTAGTATTACCGGTACACGGAATCGAATCTCAAATGGACAGGCGGTCGTATACCGGGATGGGAGCTGAAGATTCGGAAAATTCGATCGTCAGACGGCTCGTCGCCGCCGCCGCCGCCGCCGCGTGCGATCGTGAATAATGCGCGTTGCTCGATGGTTCGTCTAATGCGTATTCATGATAGGTCGTTGATTATTCAGGCGCCGCGTGTTACGCCAGACGAGCACAGCCAACGAGGGACAGAGAGACATCAGAGAGATACTGAGAGAGACAGAATGAGAGAGAGAGAGAGTGAAGAGAGGAAGAGTTCCAATTTCAGAGTTACACAGTGGATGAGTCTTCCGTCCTCGCTGCAACTTTTGCCGAGCCGCGAAAAGGAGGAAAAAGCGCGCGCTATTATATAAAATAAAAGGACCGAGTTGAAAGAGACGATGGTTTGATGCATAAAGCAGCGATGTACGAGAGTGCATTGTTATATTTTAAGCTAGATGTCCTTATCCGGGACAAATGCGGATCAAATTCTTGCCAACGAGTCAGACCATGTATTTGGTAATTTCACAAAGCTACTTTCCGTTAAATAACTGCCTATTGGAAAAATGAATATTATTTTGTCATTATTATTCTGAACATCAGGGATTATGAAGTGGACAATACCAAATATTGCCATTCTTGCATTAAATCTTCATTTACTATTGTTTCTTATGGGTATCAATTATCCATGTTAAAATATATTAATAATTACTATAAATATATATGAACTGTTAATAATGCTCATATGTGTACATTTAAGATAAAACATTCATAACCATGATATAACAATTAAACAATCAAACAGATAAAATATATAACAACATATATCTTAATATCTATAGCTATAAAGAAATATATAACATTCTACTATCTAAGAGTTTCCTATTCTAACTTAGCTGAAATTGTACGCCGAAAAGTATAAAGAAGAGTAAAGAAAAGCGAAAATAGAGAAAGAAAATATACATATTAAATATATACGTATATAAGTAGAAAATTGAATACATGTATATAGATGAAAAAAGTTTTAGTTGGGCAAAGAAAAAAGGCTAGTACGAAACTTGGATACAGATATTGACGGCGGACAAGTGGTACTGGGGCAGAAATAGAGCAGGAAAGAAAAAAATAGATTCGAGTAGCTGAGAAAGAGTCGAGGGAAAAAGAGTGCAGCCGCAAGCGCATGCGAAATATTATCGAGACATGCCGCGGGGATGCCGCGAACATATAATTGGAATTTCAATTAAATCAACCGGAACGAGGAGCCAGTCCGTGACCTATAGGTCGTTTTATCTACAACCAACACACGCATATATATATGTAGAGTGGAAGAAGGGACGAAGAGGCGGGTGACGATCTGAATTCGTAAATCGAGTATGCAGCGATGCCGAGAATAATGAACCGCGTGAAATCACCAGGGGCGATAACTTCATCCGCGAAGCTCGTCAGCTGCGGATGGTGTCAGTGGCCGAGCCGTGTGAACGTCTATGAAGGATCTTCGTATAGTTCAACGTTCGCGGTAGCGGCTCACCGCATCTCCCCCGTCGCGCTCATCCTGCAGTTTCGGACTCCGAGAGGATTTTCACTGAATGAGCTTCGATATTTTCCCTCTCTCTCCCCCCCCCCTCCTCCAACGCCATCCTCTCCCCTCCAACGACGTCCGCAACGCACCACGGGCTTGATCGAATAACTTTCCAACTTTGATGAAATAAACTCGGCGAGCTTTGGCTTTTATTCTCCTACCCCCTCCCCCTCTGCCATCCATGCCAAAACTTTTTTTGATCGACGTTTATTTAATTAAATTTTGACAAATGAAGATTCTAATTATTGTTGGTGTGTATTATATCGTCTCGATGCGAAGAGACATGGACAAAGTTAGAACGAGATGATGAGTGTGCCAGAGTTTTTATTTATCGTCTACCTATATACTTATTTTCGGCAAGAGCCTTGATTGATTTTCTCGAGGTATCTATAGCCTGGAAATCATTATGATTTTTACAAATCGCTTAAACTAGTTGTCTGACTGATCATTTTAAGAATTACAGTATTTGGGTGATTTATGCCTAGATCCGTGTTTAATCTTGTTATTGATTTGTTAAATAAAAACAGTGTGTATACAGTCCTGCATTCTGTATATTGCATATACATATATGCGAGCGTAAACTTGCAAAAAAATTTGGATGCTCGCTACTCTTCATCAACGATTCATTGGTCAGAGCCGAGTAACACATCCTCGGAATAGCAACATTTGCAACTACAATATTGTACGACTATAGTTAGAGCAGAGCAAGTTAGATACTCTCTCGCTATTGACTAGAATCACAAAATTTTGTAATTTCCTTAAATTCGAGCATCGCGATGGTCTGACAAATCTTGAATGTGTGTGTGTGTGTATATGTGATTGTATGGACATTCGAATAACGAGCACATAAAGGCAAATGTCGTAAAAAACTTCAAGTGCATTATATCGATTATTATGTGGACTATTGAGGAATTGTCCTATGATTTTAATACAATTAGCATTTCAACGAAACTAAAATTATTTTGCAAAATTTATGAGTCATCAAGAATGTTCCTCTGTTTAAATAATATTGTCAACTTAAAAATTTAATTAAAAATTTGAAAACT